>JAOEHX010030101.1:0-10859 GCA_025448015.1 Bolborhynchus lineola
ACAAGCTAAGAAGCAAAGGAATAGTAAAGAGATCATCAGTTTGAAATAAAACAAAAATAAAATAAATCCTGTTATTTATAAAATTCTTTGTTATTTGAAGATCAAGTGCTAAAACTGGCTCAAACAAAAAGCATATTGCCATTGCTTATTGCAGATTCATATAAAATATGGAAGAGGGATGGGGATGGTATAGTTGTGGGATTTGTCATGTCTGTTGATGTCACCAAATTAGATGGAGTTTGGCAGAAAGCCCTTTGTGTTCAATAAGTGCCAGATTTAGAGTTAATTCAACAGGAAGATGCAAGTCTACACAATCAACATTCTGCAGGTATGCATGATAAATTGCCTTTAGCATTAGAAGTTTAAAAGGCATCTGGTGAAAATTCACTTAGATTCAGGTTCAGAAAACTTGTGACCAAACTGTACATGTTTGACTATCACTCAGTCAAAAAGCTGCTTGACTTCTTTTGATAAATATATATAAATATATTTTGTCTCCTACTGGCTTAATGCTGAGTATGTTAAGTAGATCACTTTTGAGTTAATTATTTACAGACCTATAGTTTTCTCACTGGAATAAAATATTGCAGCAATCTAATTTATGTGTATTTTAAGCCACAAAAAATGTAGCTATTGCACTGATAAGTGTTTTTGTTAAAGCAATTTGCTTAAACAACATGGAGAAATTGTAAGAATTGGGAAGTATTTGTATTTCAGTGAATCATTTGGAATCCTATGAATTATTTGCAGGTGAGAAATCACACAAAAAATAACTTTATAAGCATGCAAAATATTTTAAAAAGTACTTCAATAAAAAAACACATTTGTTGGGAATCACAGTGTGTATAGATGCCCCCTGTCGCTCTGCACAATGATCCTTCTCTTTCATTCAGAGCTGTTTACTCCTATACCCACTGTTCCAAGAATGGTGTCTGCTTTTCCCTCCACAAGTGAAGAAATCCTGTAGGGTAGGTAAGCCACTTAGCATTTGATATTGTACTTCATGTCACATTAGTCCTTCACAGAGAAGATAGAAATTGGTAGGGAAAGTGCAGAGTGCACACACATGAAAAAAAAAAAAAGCAAACAATGGAAGTTTTGTTAACTATATGGCAGACCTAAAGGGAGCTTAACTGCCGCATCAACACTGGGCAAAGAGTCACCACCTCCCATGCAAAGTGACAGGATCATAGTGACCCCAGTCAGGACAGGCCAGCAACAACAAGCTTTCAGGGCGCATGACATAAGCTCGCAGTGCAGACTCACAGTACTATGCTAGATGATGTTTTCCAAACAGGCTCCTAAATGTGTTAGGTATTTTCAGAAGCTTGAGTAGGCTTAAGACAAGTGGTATAATTGGGTCTTAGAGTACTGGGTTTTCCAATCAGTAAATTTGTTTCTAGATTGCTTTCCAAACACAGAAACTTTCATTAGTATTGTGACTGTTTCTGTCTATAAGAATGTGACCTGTACCTCCTAAGCTCACCATTATCAAGCAGGGTAAGTTTCTGTTATGATCTCTTTCCTCAATTCCCTTGAAATAGTATTATTGTAATTGAGTTGCTTTTGTTAACCTCCAAACACCACGTGCTGAGTCAGACAATACACTTCAGTGTGTCCTGACTCACATATCTGATAAACACTTTCATTTTCAAGGTGCCTCTGCTGAAATCACAAATTACTGCTAGTTCAATTCTTACTGTTAAATACAGTTCTGAAATAAAACTCTGGCCTGTAGCCACCTCTCATCTGCTGGTGTTTTTACCTTGGAAAAACTTTTCCCTTTTTTAAGTTGCTCTCTAAGTTGTTTAAAATGGTTCTGAGCAGCTAACTGAGGAGAGAAAATCACAAAATACTGAAGAGAGAGGAAAAGGCAGAAAATAAAAGCTCTGGAAAGTGTCTGGAAGCAAATCTGGGAATTCATAAAGGTGTGTGAAGCAGGTGAAGTGTTGAAGAAAAACATCGTGGTTCTTTTTTTCTTTGGTTGGTTTGTTGGTTGGAGGTTCTGTATTTTTTTGTTGTATTTCCCCCCTTACTGTGTTTTCAGCATGAATCCTGTTTATGCAGAAGGCATCTCATAGGTAGACATAGGAAATTGCTCCTCCTCACTGCCTAGCTTTCCAGGAACTTAGTCTGTGACTTCCTAGAACTCAAATTTGACATGGACAAGATAGTTTTAGGTGTAAATATACAATAAATCAAGGTGTGTTGCAGAGTTCCATAGTGAGTTGAGATGTCCTTACCAATGCAGCCATTGTCAGTCACCCCCATGGACCTGATTTACAACCTGCCAGTTCCTTCATGCACTTGTGAATTTGCACTAACAAAAAAACTTTCCCACATCCAGCAGTGGAAACACTTGCACCTGCGCTTGACCTGCTATTCAACACCACCAGTCAACAAGTGGGTGATCTGGCATTCAAACATTTACTAAGATAATCCACGCACATAATACCACATGTTTGCACAGGTGTTGGAGTCAGCCAAATCTGCAGTCATATGCACATGAAGGAACACTTTTGTACACACATAGCTTCAAAGGCCAAGAAAAGACTTTGGTTCAGATATAGTCCTTGCTCCTTTAGCACTAACATAATTACATTTACTTACATAAACTTAATTGACGGCATAGTCTGGGAATAGAAAGATGTAAACCAATTGCAAAATATTTTAAAAGGTCTCACAATGCATGCTGGCTAGGAACAGTAATGTGCATTTTGTATTACAAAGTCTGCATTGTATACACTTTAGGACTAAATAAACTCATACGTTCATTATATGTACTTAGAACACTTAAAACATGAACAAGATCACTCTGAAGCTGAGACAAGTCAAGATACTACTCACCTTGTACAGCTTTACCTAGTATGGACTCCTTTATGAACACTGGTTAATGAGTATGTTTTCTTAACTCTACTTAGTAACAAGCAATACTGTTTGTAGTACTGGCATTTTTGTCTACAAATGAACCCCCTTGAAAAAAAATGTTTTTCAGCACCGCATACAAGCTCTCAGAATAAGTTAGTTTTCAAAGGGAATTGCCATTCAGTCACATATACATTTTATTATAAATACCATCTCCACCAAACCCAAACTCTGCATCTTAATAGTTTTGCATTTCGTTAGCAAATGGAGGTAAGGTTCCAGATGAAAATGGAATGCAGATCTTGATATCAGTGTCATAGATTTCATTTATCTCTATTTCAAAAAGTTTTCCCTGCATTTATGCAACCAGTAGTCAGGTAATAGCCCATGTGCTGGGCGTACTCCCGACAAACCAAATGACCCAAAAAATATTCTCTCTCTTCATGTTCAATTTCAGTGTCAATCCAGTGATTTTTGAGAAGAGAACCTTTCCTACTAGGAAGGGAACAATCCCACTGTAAGTAAGAGATCACCTCACACACTTAGCTGTGTATTTGGAAATATGTGTGTGAACATGTATGTATGTGTGTATGCATTTCATATGCACACGTATTTGCTCCTATGAGAAGCTGCTAGAAGCTTCCCCTATGTTCAATAGATTCAGTGCCAACCAGCCCCAAGAGAGACCTTCTGCTGGCCACACATACACAGAGAAAAGCAAAAATTGGAGGGACTGGGAAAGAAACAAGAGGACAGGGGGATTGGCCAACTGTGTGTTGCCCGCTTGGTACTGTGCAGCTTGTAAGTAACAAAAAAGAAAAGAATGAGAAACCTAGATGTCAGGAAGAGGCAAATCTATATGACTGCTAACTATAAAAAAAAACACCAACAACATTTTAATGAACATGCTTTTATTATAATAGGGGACTTTTATCACTAGATAAAGTGAAAGGAAAAGATCCTGCTTCTTTGCTCAGTAGTCAAGGAGTGATGACAGAAAGATACTGTTTTAGAGTTAATTTTAATCAAGCAGAAAGGCCTTTATAGAATAGAAACTAATGAGGAATATCCTCAGATATAAGGATTAGCTCATTTAAATTAAATGAGTGTATAAACAAACATAGGTCTATGATAAAGAATATTTTCATTACTTCAAAGGGTACATTTTGAGAAGTAATAATTAGGTAAGAGGCAGGAGAATTTAGGGACAGATGCAGAGGACAAATTCAGTAGAGATTCCTTTATATAAAAGATAGACACAGGCACAAAAAAAAACCTGTAAGTTGCCTCCAAATTGAGAAAGATCTTTTAAAAAGAAGGCTCATCCTCACAACAATATTAAAAAAAAAATATATATAATTTGGAGATAAGAGAAGACTCAGCATAGAGGACATGCAACAACAAAAAAAGTTGTTGAATAGAACATCAAAATCAATTTACAAAATTCCTTGTCCATAAACAAAAGAAAAAAAACACAAGTGATGACATGCTTGCAAAGAGGCTGGTGCTGAGATCAAGGCTAATTTACAGATGGCCTCTTATACTTTGCCTTCAGTTTCAAAAAGAGCAAATGTAATTAATACAAGGGTTCCCTCCAAATAAATAAACAAAACTACATCAAAACCATCTCTTTTGTACTTCAACCATCTACCCAAATCCAGGCAAGCCACTTTCTCAACACACAGAAGGACTATCTAGTATTGCTTTCTATGTAACAAATCAGGTCATGAAGACTCAGTGTAAACCATCTGAAATCCTTCAGCAAGGTCTGTGAATGAAGAGGAAATTGCATTGCAGATAGCATTCAGAGGACTGAAGAAAGCAAGTTTAGGTCTCCTAGGTAAAAAGGAAGACCTGAGAATTATAGCACAGTTAGCCTAATCACAGTAACTAGCAAGATCCTGAAACATGTAATTTAATAATCAATTTGTAAATGCTTAATAATTAGAGGAAACAGCAGACATAAATTTGTCAAGAGCATATCATGTTAGATTAGATTAATTTCCTTCTTTGAAACGCAATGACCCATCATATGAAGAAGTTAGAGACAAGAGATATCTTGATTGTCTAGTCTTTTGACACTACCTTCTGATATCCTATGAGGACATTTTAAACATATGGCTTGTAATAAATTATTGCAAGGTATATGTAAAGCTGATATAAGAAAGTACTTGAAAGTAATAATCATTTATTCAAAGCAAACTGGAAAGATATCTAGAAAGAGGATGAACAGTGCATGTATGAAAATAGTCTTGTGGAGATCAATGTGATATGGACACTATTATAATTCAACAACAAATTTTGACAATAGGGAAAATGCTGAAATATTTTGTTTCATCACTTCCTAGATTAAATATTCTGCTTAGAAAATGCTTAAATACTTGTATTAACATTTTCTAAAATCACTTTCACTTTTGAAAAATTAGTATAAATGTCTTAAAAGATTATAAACCATTAAAGACTCTAGACCAAAATAATTTATGTCATGTTGGATTTCTATCATTCAAATGAAAATATTTTTCTCTGTACTTAAATACATAAATAAATTGAGGAGGATTGAAATGCTGTTATAAGAAGACTGATGACCTGTTGGTTTCATATTCTCAAGAAAGGCAGAAAAAATAATCAGCTTAACTTTTAGTGAGCAAGAGTAGGATTAAATTGTAAACAGGCCTTTTTACCTATACAGAGAGCTAAGTACTGGAACAAGACAGCTGAAAATGTCATTGGTGTTTTCTGTAAGGTAGATCACAAACCATACAGCAAACATGGACAGTCTGTCTGTCATTCTAAGTGAAAGCATGAACTGCATGACCTCTTGAGATCATCTTACCCAATCTTGTATCCCTGCTTGGTCTTTAGCTTCCTTGACAGTAGATGCAGTGATGTAAAGTGTTATGCTCTCACCATTCTCTCCAGGGATACCATGGCAGAAGGTAGGACTCATGATATTGAGTGTATATCTTTTGGGTCAAGGTCATAATTTACATTTCAGTTACTATTGAAATAGAACTATATATAGACATAGATATTTGCTGCAATATAAAAGTTTAAAATGACTTAAACCGTGATAATTACAAGGATGGAAGTGTCTAATGTGGGTTTCTTGACAGAGAACAAAGCAAAAAAACAAGATCCTGAGAGACCTTGTGCAGTTAGATGCTAAAGAAGTTGTTTGATTAACAATATTGTGTCTGTGTACATAAGCAGTATCTTCTATAAACATCCATAGCATAAAGCAAAAGCTTGCAATAACTTGGTAATTCTATATACAGAATATATACAGTTTATTAGAGCTGGAAGATAATTTTTTTTTTTTTTTTTTTGCCCAAGTACTCTGTTTTAGTAAATCCAAAATGTTTCATGAAGGCACAGCTATCAGGCAGATAGCTGTGTCAGAATTAAAGAGAGAGAGAGGACTATAGGAGACTAGCTTTGTAGCTGCAATATAAAAGAATCACATTTGAGTAGGCTTGGGGTGACGTGGAAAGAACTGATATTTCTTATAATCGAACAGACCCAGGATTTGAACACTCAGGCTGCAAAGTAATAGTTACAGTTAGAAGCATCAAATGTATTTTAAGATTTGGCAGGTTTTGGCCTACAGTGAAACAAAATTTAGAACCTTCTAAAAGTTGTCTTAATTTCAATTTAATTTAAAAGTTGTCTAAACTCTATGTTTGTGATCAACCACAGAAGTACAGACCTAGTGGAGATCTATACTTCAGTGTAGAGGAAAACTCCTCTTTCCTCATAAGAAAAGAAAAGAAAGAAATTAGGGGGAGCCATATTATGCATCTGAGTAACTTGGCAAAGAGTTTGCAACTAATTGAGATATTATTTTACTGACTGAGATGCCGTGGCCTCTTGCCCAGTCATCAGACCCCTTGGAGTAAGCAGTGAGATCGTTAGTGTTCAGGTTTAATGCCAACTGACCTTTGAACCCCTCTTTTTCTGAAAGAAAATTGCCTGGTCCCTGTAAGTATGGGAGAGTGACACTTTAATTCTGCTACTTTTCATTTCCTCACCTTTTACCGTGCACTGCCTCTTTTTTTCTTTTTTTCACAGATGACTGGCTGACCTTTAAATGGTGATTAAATAATTTCTTTAACAACTTCAGTGTATTTCTGGGCTTACTTGTTGCCTTCATGTAAGTACTTCAGGTGCTCCAGACCTGGGATCTATTATCACTTTTTGCTTTTCTTGGCATTAGTTATGAGTTGGGGATATAAAGGTCAACCTGATATGCGTACACAAGTCATATGCGTGGATCTGCTTACCGCTGTCTGTGGTCACTGTTTTGTTAGTCTTCTTTTCTACATGGTCTGTTAATAATACTATTCAGTATTTGGTTCTTCTTCCTGGTTGTGCTGTGACACTGTGTGTAGAGTTTGGAGATTCTGGTTACAAAGGTAACTAAGAAAAGGCACCAAGAAAATCACCAAGTACAGTGAGCTGATCTTTTTTTTTCCCCTTGCCTATTGATTTCCTAACTGGGGATTCTTCTTTGATGACTCTTCTTTCTGACTTAGAAAATCGCATTCCTCCACCACAATTAGGTCTGAGCAGTGTAAAGAACAATGTTTTTTGTGTGCTTGTTGTTCTCATAAAGTCCACTGATACAAATACCATTTTCCTCCTTCCATAGAAAATCCTGTGCTAAGGAATTCAGTACACTTTCTCTATAGTCTGAAATAGCAGCATAAATCAGTCACTTTTCTTTAGCCTCCTGCCAGACTTTATGCTGTACTTTCTTGTGCAATATTTCAGTCATTAGAGCCTTCCTGGTTAGCCTGGGTTTAGAAACTTCATTTAGAATCATAGAATCAACTATGTTGGAAAAGACCTTTTAGATCGTCAAGTCCAACCATTACCTCAGAACTTCCAAGACCGCCACTAAACCATATCTTTGTCTCCATAGTGATTTTCATAATCTCATTTTCTTTGGAAAACAGGAGATCACTTTTTTTTTTTCTCCTTCCTTTTTTTATTTTTTTTCCAGCTCGATAACTCTCGAATGCTTGTTTATGCATAACAGGTGAGATTCAGCATGACACATCTTGAGATGGACTTGAGCCCACTCAAGTAATGTGGATTCAGACCCCCCGACTTTCTTCTCAGAGGTGACTTGCCTGTCCATGGGGTTATTGTATAGGTAAAGAAAGATGCTATTATTTTTGTCTTCTGACATGCTCATGTAAAGTGACAGCAGCAATGGTATTTGTATGGAGCCTTCTCTGGGAGATGGTGTTGAAGCAGGTCATGGGAGAGGAGTGCATAGTTTGTAGATACTGATCAAGCTTGGGTGCTGAGCCTGCAATCTCTGCCTGTCAGCACTGGAACATTATTGGAATGTGCAGAAGTAAAATCTCTAATGCTGATCTCTTGAGGAGCATTAGAGTTAAACAGGAAAGTGATGAAAGTGATTAAAAGCTACCACCTATACTTCATTATGACCCACTTAATGTTATGTTATGACCCACCTGTGTTGCCTCTGGCCCTTGGTAGCTCAAGACAATACCAAACTCAGGCTTCCAAGAAAGGGAGTGGTTGCTTACATTATCTGCAGATTGCTCGATATCTACCCTCAGAGCATCCATGGATTATATCAAACTGGGGGAAACAGTCAATGCACAAGAGGGCAGGTCTGCACTTCAGCAGAACCTCAGACAGGATTGAGAAATGGGCTGGCAGGAATGTCATGAAGTTCAACAGGAAATGCAAAGTTCTGCAGCTGGGAAGGAATAACCTCATACGACAGCACAGTCTGAGGGCAGACAGACTAGAAAGCAGCTTTGCAGAGCAGGCCCTAAGGGTCCTAGTGGACAACAAGTTGACAATGAGCCAGCAGTGTTCCCTTGTGGCAAAGGCAGCCAACAGCATCTTGGGCTGCATTAGGAGCAGCATTATGAGCAAGTCAAGGAAAGTGATCCTGCCACTCTACTAAGCACTGGTAAAACACACTTGGAGTTCTGTGTCAATTTTTGGGCTCCCCAGTACAAAGTGACATGAGCATACTGGAAAGAGTCCAGAGAAAGGCTTAAAAGATGTTTAAGAGACCAGATGGAACATGTGACACATGAATAGACATTGAGAGAGATGGGATAGTTTAGACTGGAAGAGACAGCCCTCTGATGGATCTGGTCAATGTGTATAAGTACCTGATATAGGGTGGTAAAGAAGATGGAGAGACATTCTTCTCAGAAGTGCCCAATGAAATGTAAAGAGGTAGTTAGCACGAATTAAAATGCAAGAAATTCCATTTAAAGATTAGAAAAAAATTCTTTACTAGATGGATGATTGAAAACTAGAACAGATTTCCAAGAAAGATTGTGACATCTCCATCCTCTGCTTTACTCAAACCCTGACTGAACATGGCCTGAGAACCTGTTCTAGGTTACCTTGCTCTGATACTGGAGCAAGTGCAGGGGATGATTAGGGGGCTGGAGCACATGAAAAACATATATGGAGGGGCTGAGAGAGCTGGGTTTGTTCAATGTTAGGAAGAAAAGTCTCAATAGATCTTGCTATCTTCAACTAAGAGAATGTAAGACATGATAGAGCCAAAGTCTTCTCACAGATGTACAGTGAAAGGATGAGGGGCAGTGGCCTCAAGTTGAAACAAGAAATATTACAGTTAGATAATGAGAAGAAAAATAATCACTATGATGGTGTCTAGTGAGGTTCTAGGATCTCCATCACTGCAAACTTTCAAAAATTAACTGGTCAAAGCCCTGAGCAATCTCACTAAGTTGCCCCTGTTTTCATTGAGGGATTCAATCAGATGATTTTACATGTTCCTTCCAATCAAAATTATTTTATGATTCTGTGTGTTTATGACAGTAGATGAAACAATGTGCACTGCTTTTTGCTCAGAACTTATTGTAGATGGAAAGTAAGATTTTCTGGGAGGTCCTAAGTCTTGGGCTTACTCCTTTCTCTTCTCCCTTTCCATATCTCAGTCAACACACAAGACAAGAGAGTGTAGTTCTGTCTCTGATTTTTGCATAACGTGGTTTTCCTTCTACAGTTCATAGCAATATTGCTGGAGACAGCTTCATTTTAGAAATAATTGTCCCTTGATAATTTGGTTTTTGCATTGTAAGTTAGTGTTTCTGGCAGATTTCTCTCTCTTTTCTTGGGTTTTATAAGTAGAAAGGGGGTTAAAGCTGACTTTTTTAAAAATGTAAATGACTGAAGATTCATGTGAAAAAATTAATTTAATCTACCTTTGGTCAAGGAAAGACATATGTATAATTTTGAACACATCCAATACTATGTTGTTTTGATAAACAGAATACACAATTCTTGTGATCCAAACAGTTACTAAAACACCAGATATAACACCTGTACTGTATTCACTAGGAATGTAAAGGTTGAACCAAAATTTCATAAATAAGCCATAGATGATTGAATATGTATGTATTTAAAGCACTATCACCCCTTTTAAAGCTACATGTGTTTTAATAAAGACTAGAAGTGTTGCACAGCAGTGAGGCCAACAGACATGGAATAATAGAATCATGGAATCATAGAATAGTTAGCATTGGAAAGGACCTTAAGATCATCTAATTCCAACCCCCCTGCCATGGGCAGGGACACCACAGGCTAGACCGTGCCACCCAAGGCTCTGTCCAACCTGGCCTTGAACACTCCCAGTGATGGAGCATTCACAACTTCCCTGCGCAACCCATTCCAGTGTCTCACCACCCTCACAGTAAAGAACTTCTTTATATCTTTATAGGTCCCCTTCAGATAGTGGAAGGCTGCTACAAGGTCCCTACACAGCCTTCTCTTCTCCAGGCTGAACAGCACCAACTTTCTCAGCCTATCTTCATACAGGAGGTGCTCCAGTTCCATGATCATCCTCATGGCCCTCCTCTGGACTTGTTCCAACAGTTCCATGTCCTTTTTATATTGAGGACACCAGAACTGTGCACAGTACTCCAAGTGAGGTCTCACGAGAGCAGAGTAGAGGGGCAGGATCACCTCCC
>JAOEHX010030109.1:10054-32939 GCA_025448015.1 Bolborhynchus lineola
AAAAAAACACCAATATTATGTTACCTAAATTTATCTGTTCATTAATTAAAAAAAAAAAAAAAACAAACCAAAAAAAACAAAAAAAAACCCACAACAAATTGGCTTTTTGAAAATTGAACATCAGAAATAAAACTTGATATGGTACTTTAAGACACAAACAACTAAAACAACTATAACAATTCTTTTTGTAATCCTGTTAGAGACAAATTTATCCCAGATTGTTTTTGTTTTAAGATTAACTTGACACTTGCACAGATCACAAACCTTTTATTCAATGCTTTTTCTATCCCTTCACACATTCAATATAAATCCCATGAAATTCTAATGCCATTGAAATTATTCATTTTTACTTAAGCATAATGTGATCAAAATCAAGCTTATTTTGATTTACTTCAATTGGTTCTGAGCAGATGCATCTAGTGAAATCTCCAGTGAAATTCCCTATTACTAATTTGTGCAAAGATTAGATTTTACTTCTACATCAAGAAGCTTGCAACTCTGCAGCTTTGCTTTATGTTTCTCTTATTTGGGAGCTGGTATTCTACGCAGATACAGATCAGTACAAAAGGTTAGTATATCCATGGGGCAGACTTCGCAGAGAACTCAGGGCTTGATTTAGAGTAAATCCATTGAGGTCATATATTTGGCAAGACTCTGTTATGTCCAGGAGTTATTCTCTTGGGTGTGGTTGACTTTGCCTGCCTTTCAGAACCTACTCAGCCACTCTCCAACTTGCCGCCATCAAGAGAACAGGGGGAGAAAATAACATGAAAAAAATAGTAGGTTGAGATAAAGGCAGTTTCCCAAGTAAAGTAAATGCTGTGTGCAGAAGCAAAGCAAAAAGAGGAATTTGCTCACTACATGCCATGGGCAGACAGATGCCCACATACTTCCTGGGAAGCAGGTCCTTAGCATGTGTATTGGTTGCCATAAACCCAGACACCATCCTCCTCCTCCTTCCCCTCAGCTTTTCTTGCTGAGCACAACATCATATGATCTGGTATGTCCCTTTGGTCAGTTTGGGTCAGCCATCCCAGCTGTGTCACCTCCCAGGCTCTACCAGGCACCAAGCCCACTTCAAAGCAGGGGTTGGAGAGAAAGACTTGATACTATCCTCAGCAACAGCCAAAACATTAGCATCTTATCAATCATGCTTTAGCTACAAGTGCACAGCAAAGCACTGTGTGAGCTGCTATGAGTGAAGTTAACTCCATCCCAGCCAGATCCAGTACATCAAGGAATGCTGCTACATATTACTTATGTATTGCATTTACATATCTGACCTTTGTGAGAAATCCTCTATTCTCTCTAATTCTAATGAATTGTAAACTGGGGTTGTGGATCTGAAAAAGCTTCAGGGGAAATATTTGCACAGTAAATATTAAGATCAACTTAATTAGATACATTAATAATAAGGCTTTTGGAAAAAAAGGAGTAGGGATTGTTTTGCTAATTGTTGTCACGCAAAAAAAAAATGCCAAGGACCTTGGAAACAATTCACAGGAGAATTTATTAGGGGGGAATGGAAAATATTAAAGGAGTATTGGGAAGGGGGCAGAATTAAGAAGGAAAGAAGTTATTGCAGGCTTCTTGGCAGTCTTATTAATTCTTGGTTTGTGCATAATTAACATTATCCTATTTGAAGAGCAGTGTTTCACATGGAAGAAAAATATCCAAATGACTGATCTTAGAGAGGAGGAAAGGATTTAAGCTAAACTATATGACAGAAGGTTAAGTAACATATGTTCACTGCCTTTTCAGTGAGCTAAATAATAAGATTAATATTTAATTAATGCACATGAAGGAACAACTAGCTTCTTGGCTTTTCATGGCTGTGTTTGTATTCAAAGAAATTGATCTTTTTAATTTTTTTTTTTTTCCTCTTTAGATAGATGGGAATAAAATGAAGCTTCTGTTACAATGATCTTAAAATGGCTAATTCTGCAGAAGACTCTGCATTGTTTAGGGCATTCTTTCAATCACAATAGAGTTCAATGTCATGGGACATATCTACCAAATGATTTTTTTGCTTCTCACCTTCATGAATGCAACATATGTCAACAGATTTTTATTTCACTCTCTATTCCCAGTGTAGACCAACAATCGCTCAGGCTGGGTTTGTCGATTTTCTGATAGAAGAGGGAATCTGTAGAAGATCACATACTTGTAAGTATTTTCTTACTTTAAAGTTCTGTTGTAAGGTAGTTATTTTTGAGCATAGAAATATCTGTACCTAATGTATCTTTCTCCACAAATATTGTTTACCCTAATTAATATTCAAAAATCCAAACATTCAAAAATTATGCTCTTAGGAACAAGAGAGATCAATTTAAAGATCTCATTTTTAAATTGAACTTCTAAAAATCTCCACTTAACTTAATTTTTAACTCTATATTAGTTATCTTTTAAAAAACTGTTCCCTAAAATCACAACATGGTTCTTTAGAATTAAATTAGATTTGTATTTAGTTTCTCAAAACCAGAATCACAGAACTAAAACAAGAAAATACTCTTAAGTGATGTAGAACTCATAATAAATTTATGAGAGAGAATTTTGATGAGGTAATTCCTCAGGATGCTTCCTGTAGACAAGCTGCCGTTGCTCAGAATGGCTTTGAATAAAGTGCATCCAATTTCAGCCAGATACTGTCAAGTTCTTTTTGAAAAATACCAAAATCAAACATCTATAATGTTTCAGTTAATCTTAGAATCAGAGGAGACAGAAATGGAACTGTGTTGTTCATGGTGATATATTCTCTAGTATCATAGCTAGAGTAAATACAGTTTTTCAAGTGCAGTAAAATTAGCAATAAAATAAAGGAAATCAGAAGCTTGGGAAAAGCTGTAGAACTGATCCAAAACCCCAGATTAATTAATAAATGTTGTTTGATGTTTTCTGTAATATTTTGTTATTTTACACAGAGTGTGATGCACATACACCTTTGTGTAATAAGTAATACAATAATGGAGTTAGGAAAAACAAATCTTTTCAGAAACCCACTAGTAATGCAAAACTTTATCTGTGACCTATGAAACCAGTTTTTTTTCTTCCTGGAAAAAATAAACAAGAAGATTATAAAGGATAAAAATGATAAAATTCTCCCACCCTCCAGATATTTTAAAAACTATTCTCAATGCTGGGTACCTATACTACTTATGTCTTGAGAATTTTTTATTTATTTTCCATCTGCATGTACTTAATTTCATGCTACAGTATTTCACTCAGTAATTTGTACATCTGTGGATAATGCAACACTAATTTGAGAATAAATTATCTGTACTTTTGGAAAGAGAAGGGATTTTGTGTCATGTTAACAGTCTCCAGACCTGCTTTGTACAGATCAGCATAAAAGGGTATTACATGATTTGTTCAATGAGATAGGGGAAAGCTTCATGGTAGTGCAAGATGTACTAACAGTTGAAAAATTGTGATTCCTTAAACAGCATTTCTGAAGGGAAGAGGAAATTGGAAATTGTCTCCATTCACTAGTGTTGAAAGGCATATTATTTCTTTGGAGAGACCTTTGGAGAAATGCATTATTTCTCTGGTCCTTCCACATTTCATGTACATGGAATCCTGTTACCAATTTTCACCTTCAAATATTTTTAATTAACTTTTGCATTTAAAGCACACCTATGAACACATCTTGTGTTCATATTTGTATTATTTGAACATTGGCATACTATATTCATATTCAGTCTACATATTCAGCAGTTACTCAATGTGTTGAAGCCAGAAGGAAAGGCATGGATTTCATAGGAGATGGAATTTATTCATCACTATAAAAACAGTGGAAGAGAGTGTATCTTGTTAGTATCAGTCACTCAGACACTAATCAGTGGCTCATTAGCTTTAAAAATATCAACCCGGTAGAGCTATCATTGCTCTCCGCAGAAGACACTAGAGAAAATGTTACATGACACATAGAAAAAATGCTTTTACCAACTATCCAAACTATGTGCACAGAATCTCACAGGAAAATCATTGGTGAGGACAGTCACTTATATAATGACAAAAAAAGCATTGTAAATGACCTCAAGTTTTGTGCCTTAATTTACTTCAAAGTGCTACTTATCCCCAGCCCTACATGCCTGTACATGCAATGCTCTGATTTGTCTTAAACAAGGAAGTCAGATTACCTCAGAAGAAAAGAATTTGGTCTCATTCATTTTTAGTGTTATCAGTAGAAATCACTCGCCCATTCCCAAAGGTTAGGTTTATGTTATAGGATATAGACAAACAGAATTAACCACAAATCCAGTAGTAGAACATCCTTATAATGAAACAGTCTAAAAAGTCTGCATACCAAAGAACATTTTTGAAGTGTGAATAATAATATCTTCAATACTAAATGAATCTCCTGCAATTAATATGGTTATGTTAGTGTAAATTTGTTCCAAGTTGCTTTTTGTGCCCCCAAAAGAATGCAATTTTACCGTGAAACAATGTGTAGTCAGTCATTTCTGCAGGCATTTCCAGGTACACAAATAAATTAAATCAAAAGCTAAATAAGGGGTCAGCATTTGAAACAAACACTCTGAAGTGTTCAATATGTTTGGCCAAATGCAACAGATACAGTTTTCTGAAAGACAGAATGATTCCAAAACTGTAAGTGTAGCCATAAAGTACAACCAGCCTTCACTAGTTTCTCAGCACTGAGCATCAAGTTGATTTTAACAGATTAGACATGTAAAAACGAGTATAAGCTTCTAAATATAGGGGGATTTACACAATGGAAGAGTTAGTTAAATGTCTACTTCTGTTCACACAGTCTGCAGACTTGTCAAGTCCCAGACTGAAGATACTTGCTGGACCTCTACGTCATGTTTCCTCACATGGTACCTGGAATGAAATGGATCCTGGAGCATGACATTTCTAAGAGCGGATAAGGAAAGCAGCCAGCAGACAGAAATCTCTGGCAGCAGCCTAGTACTCTGTATGTGTGTGCCTGACATGGAGTGTCTCTCCACGCTTATCCATCAGAAAGCTCTATGCACAGTCCTATCCACCAATACCTAGCTATATAATGCCCTTCAAGGTATGAATTTTCACTTGATATTTCTGCTAACTTAAAACTTAAAAGTCTTCATTTCATAATTGGTATAATTTATAATGTTATCATTAAGCAGCTATAGATGTTTAATGTTCAAACAACTTTACCTGAGCTACTACAGATTTGAACAAATGCTGTTATTTATGTACACACCATTGCAATGAGGATCTTCGTGGATCTTACAGGTTTTCAAGGCAATTATGGCACATTTTCTGACTGTTCCCATCCCACCTGGAGGGCCCCAGGGGTTCCTGATCTTTGACCACACTCTGACTGTCATGGGAATAAAATTCTTGTATACTTCCCCAAAACTGAGTCAGGAGGAACAAAAATCTTGGCAGGTTCTTATAAAAGACATGAAGCAGAAGGAGAAAAGGAGAAAGGAAAGAAAGACTGAAAGAAAACAGAATAAATAGGATCACCATCCCTTGAACCCAGAGACTCTTTCTCAGTCAGCAAGCAGAAATTCTTCCAGCTGTAGTCCTTTCAGTTGTAGACCTTGGAGTCCTTGTGGTCAGTGGCTCTGCTGAGGCCCAGGGTGGAGGATGCCCTCCACTTGGATGAAGCACAGGTTTATCCTTTTCTGGGATCAGGCTCTGATGGACTCCTCCCACCGGTGCAGACTCATCCGCAGGGGATCTGGTGAGCCCCAGAGCTGCTCACGCTGTGCCCTTGCAGGTGCTGTAGTGTCTGTTGCTGTCTCCGGGCAGTTCATCGCAGGGACAGTTGATCATCATGGCCTCAGGGCAGACACCACGGGAAAGCATTCATCACCTCGGTGGAGCAGGATCCCTGCTCTCCCCCAATGCCATTTTGCCCAAGTGATAATGAGCTGTCAGCTCCTTCTATCTTTTGGAGTTGTTTTGAGACAAACACAAAAAAGGGGTCTCTTGGGCATCACAGTGACATCTTACACTATTTTTCAAATTGAATGTAAAGGTGCTGACATCAGAATTGATTTATCTGCTAACCTGTCTTAGAATGTAAGCCAGCAGCCTATCTAATACTAAAATAGAGAATCAAATTCTTTTATGACTGAGAAAGTGTCATCATATCCAGAACAGCTTCTAAAAAAAAATTACAATAGTTAAAGAATTTAATGCATCTCTTTGATTGTATTTAGAAATTTCTAAATGGGGGGTGTGTGTGTTTTGGATTAGTTTTTTTTGGGGGTGGGTCTGTTTTTTTCTTTGATTAGCTCAGTTTGGTAGAGTGTTCCTTTGATCACAAACATTCAACACTGAACTGTGAAACCAGAACATAAAAAATACTGGGATTAACCTTCTCCAAGGCCAGGGTGTAGGCTGAGTGAAGAGTGCAACAATGCATCATGCAAAGGTTAACCTTTCGCTTTTGTAACTCTGTTTTTTCTGTTTCACTATCAGGCTAACAGGACTGATCTTTTTCCTCCTAGACTAATCTGTACCTAGCTGGAGTCAGATGAAGATGCTTGCATGACATTCAGACTCTTACTTCAGAAGATTTGTCAAACATGTAATCACAGCTTTTTATGTCACATGACTTTCCGTGATGCTGTGCCTACTGTTGTTAAATACCGACTGTTTTGTAGTTCAGAAAGTGTCCTTCATCCGTGTTTAATACTATACTTTCTATGCAATGTGAACCCAGTCCTTGCACGAAATATGAGTGAAGTGAAAGCAGTAATAATGCAAAGGATCCCACACCACCAGAAGTGCATGAATCACGAGTGATGGCACCCACCTCATTGAAGTACTTAAGTACATATTGCAAATTTCTTTGGGTGGCTGGAGTTTCTGTGTGTCCTATATTTTGTTGACCTTTATACTTTGAAATGCTGCTCTTGACTTTAGTATCCTTGCTTTATCTGCCAACCACAGAAGAGATGATGAACAGAATAGGAGGAGAAATAGTGATTAATACTACCCTCAGAGTTCTGGAGCATAGTTTCACTCTGAATTTATTATAAATGAGCTGTATCTTACCCTGAGTTTATAAAAAAATATGAATAATATTGTTTGGGCATGTAAACTTCATCTCCCACACAGGGGGCAGTGGGGAAGCCCCAGTCAGAGTCAAAAACCCCTGACCTGGACCCCCCCAGGGCTACCCTGGAGAGCACCAGCCCCACAGGCCCTGCTGGATGTGACTCATTATAGGATGCAGGAGAACAGCACTCTGGGATTGTGCAAGATTTATTATGGGATGCTTAAGGGAGACAAAATGTGGGGAAAGGGAGGAGTTAAAATAAAATGGGTCAGAGGAAGAGTGAGATAACAGAGGTATAAGTGGATAAAAAGTATCAGTTGCCTGTAAACAGGTTGCTGGTCTGCATGTTGGTCCAGCCATGCCCTGTGCCTGGTCAGCTCAGTCTGTCCTGTGTTCTCATTAAACTCCATTTCTAACTTTTTCCTGGGTGAGGTAATCTGTTCTGCATGCATGTGTGTGCCTGGGGCCTGAGTGCAGCACACTGGAGTCTGCATGTTACCAGCAGTGAATAACAAGCAGGACTAGACAGTGAGTAGGGTAAGAGATTTGGAAACAGGTATTAAAGCTGAATCCTGGAGAGACCACAGGGTCTTTGAGCCGGCCACTGGATTAGGAGATCACAACCACCTCCCAGAGAGACAGTGCGGTCTGGGGATTCATGGAGAGACTGCTTGTGCACGTGTGTATGTGTTCATGGGGCACTGTGGCCAGGGCAGCCCTGCTGGGGGAGCACCAGCATCTGAGCCCAGCAGCTTGGGGGATCCTTGTGTCTGTGCTTGTGCTGCTGCATGCAAAGGGGTCTGGTCTCTATCAGCAACTAGAGTGAGTCTGCAGTCTTGGGGGCCTCTATGTGCAAGCAACTGGAGAGACAGATCCAGGAACTAATACTGGATGGACTGTCTGAGTCCAGCTGCTGGAGGCATCCACCTAGTACATGTATATACATGTTTTCCCAATGATGCATCTCCACCTTTCTTAGCCAGAAAGCAAAGCAAAGAATCAGTCCATTGCCACTGTATGTGCTCATGTGAGTGATGCATTTTCTGTTTATGTCAGTCTGTGCTGCCAGCTGTGTATATACGTACTGTGTGATTGCGTGCCTATTGGGAACATACAGACAGTATTGCTACTGGGTGGAGCTTGGGAAAAGGAGCAGAAGCCTCGCCTCTGAAGCAGCTACTAACAAACATTAAACAAATCTGATGTATATGGTGAAAAAGGATGAATGTGCCAGTGGGAAAATTTCAGGCTCTTTCCTGTACGAATGTCTTCAGTCCATGCAATAAATCTGACATCCTCCACCTAAAGATTGAGGCTATCAGCTCTGTAAAATCTCTGGGTCCTAATCAGTGGATGCAGTTCATGTGATTGACTGCTTTTCACAGCATAGGGTACACCTCTAGCAACCCCTGTGGTGGAATCTGTGTCTTTACGCAATCAGGAAATAGTACTAAAGGCTCACAGGAACCCAGACCTAGGCCTCCCCAGCACTGTTAAAACATGCAAACTCATAAGAGAGTGTCATGTCCTGTACTTAATGCCACACTGAAAGTAAATGAGGTAAGACTACTGCCATATCAGATTCTATTGCTGCCCTTTGCTTGTGTAAGTTGTTTTGTTTTACAGTGAGATATTTGAAATTATAATGATGCAGGAGGTACACATCTGTCAATAGGATTATGCACAATCATGTTCAGGTTATTGTGTTTAGACAATGTGTTAGAAGGATGGTCTAATGAGATGCTCATGTATCTGCTGCCCTTTCTGTCTGTTCAAATGTATTATACTACCGCATCATCCTCAGTGTTGTAGGTTTTTTTTATTCTTCCATATAAGGCACAGTTGGTTGCTGTTTTTTTCCCGCCAACATAAACACACTCAGTCTACAGGAATCTGGCAGTTGAAGAGATTCAGGGATGTGAATGTTCAGGTAAATTAAAGTTGCTGTAAAATGTGTGCTTCATTAATCCTAGGAGAGCAAAAGTGCAGTGATGCATTATTCTGGCCTTAAGTTACGCTGTATGGCGCATAAACTTTTAAGAGATGCAAGTTCTAACTGCACTCGTATCCCTTTCTCCAAGCTATGTTTGGCAAAGAGAAGCAAAAAGACCTCCATGAGCATTCTCCCAAACACTTGACACTTTATTACAAAAGTGATACAACCTGGGACTGTAATACCTTCCATGTATTTACACAATTCTCATGGAAATCTTGTCCAAATTATCCTCATGATATTAGCGTTTCTATAATGCTGGTGTATGTTTTGCAAGTTATGAGATATATATATATATATATAAAGTTTAAAATAAACATATGAAAGATGTAGTAAAATACAAGTAAATCAAAGATAACAACTGAACGCAAAGCTAGAATAAAAATAAAAGCACTACTGAGTAGACTTTTAAGTATATGCAATGCAATGCATTAATTAAACTTTTTGAGTCAAAAAAATGTTTCAGTATGGGAGATAAAAACAGAAAATGAATGCTGTGGCAGAAAGAGCCATCTGCCTGCTTACTGCTGTGAAATGGGCACTTAGACAGTTAAGTGGAAGATAAGGGTTTAAAATTTTTACTGGAACTTTATCACTTTAAAATGGATTTTTTCCCTGAGTTCCAGTAGGATTTAGAGATACTTTTCAGTACTTTTCAAACAGACTAAAAATAATGCTTACGTAAAAGTTTATGTGGGAATCTCTATTGGTCTCTAGGTAGTGGACTTCTATTTACAGGAAAAATACATGAGGAAAATCAAAGTATTTCATAGTATACCAAAGACTTGTATACTAGTTCCAGCTTTACTAAAAATACATGGGCTTGAATCATATGAGTCATAGCAAACCAGCTGGGAAAGCAGAGAATAAAATCCTAAATATTATTTCCCCAATATATGGGGTCCAATACCCAATAAACTAATTATTCCTTCACATAGGAAATACCATGATGTCTCATGCATTCCATGTAGGAGAAATAATTTTTCTAAGACAAAGCAGTGCTGTTTCTTTAATCACAATTATTTACAATTAAATCTCTCTCAAAAAGTACATATGGGAGCTAAGTATTTATAAGACTAATGGTCAGTAGTCTACATTCTTACTTTCAGTTTAGGGACTCCCAGTAATAATGGCACAATTCATATCACAATGAGATGTGTAAAATTCTGCCACATCACTTAATACTAGACTCCTGCAACAGCAGAAATCTGTATGTGTGATAGCTGTCCAACCTTCCTTTATATTTAGGGGAGAGTAAGAGCATTTCTAGAGGGTGATTCATCTGGCCTGTTTTAGATGTCAACCTTGGGAGGAGATGAATCACACTTTGTAAGTGCCTGTTTCTTCTTTTTGACTATAAAGGGAGTTTAGATAATTAGCTCAGGTGTGGATGTCTCCTCTGTAAATGCACAAAGCTTGGAGCAATGAATCCCACCACTAGTCTGGTAACAAATAGTATCTTCGGTCCTGAATTACCCCATTGAAATCAATGGTAAATAGCAAAACAAAAATATCAATGTGCAAATCCTTTATTTCTGCAGAATTTACAAAAGCTATATAAACTCTGATTAAATATATCAAAGCTACAAGGATGTAGAGGGAGAAAAAATTCCTATGTACAGTTTCAGGGAAACTGCCAGGAAATTATGGTAAGCAAACAAATAGTTCTATTGAAGGTGGAAATAATGAAGCTTAGATACTTATGGATTTGTGTTTTGTGATTGATTTATTTTGTAAGTGAATTTTAATAAGGCTGCTGTTGAAACTCACTTCTTGTTAGATGCCAGAGATTCTTCAGGAGCAAGAACTGTTATGACTGCTTCAAGACGAAAAGCTCTGGTGAGAAGACATGCATTATTGACACAACAGCAACCTTGCAGGAAAAAACTCTTGCTGAAAAGTTGACTTTCTGTTGTACAGTAAAACAGACATGCTTTTTCCCTGTGCTTTGATTTTGTTCAGGTGTTGATGGGATCTGTCTTGCTTTCCTAGAAACCTACTATTAGGAAATGCATGGAGATTTGGAGACCTATCCTGCTCTGTCAAAATTAAGTAAAATTTTCCAGCAGTATTTTTCAGAAGTTATTGGAGAAAACTAACAAACAGACCCAGGGGTTTGCACAGGTGAACATGTGCAATTTACAAATGAAATTAATAAGAAAGAATTTGTTTAGTCTGTTCTTAAGATCATTTCAGAAATCCAATCGTTCAGGACTTCAGTTTTGCATCTTATTTGAAAGAGGGACTCTTCGGTCATTTTGTGTCCCCTAATACCATGCTTAGGCCATTAGTTCAGCACTAACAAAGTGAAGTATGACCTGCTGCTCTTTAGATGTCTCCTATCAAAGTTGTGAAATGACCTGACACAAGATGTTTATCCAGGAAAGTATTTAAACACGTGATGTCACAAAGGTCTGGGGAAAAATATATTTCTCTCTGTATCACTCTGTTCTCAAATTAAACTACTTTTCACGCCCCACCTCCATCTCTTCTGTTCATGAGCATTCAAATATGTATTTGGGCTTTGGGAGTTTTTCATGTTATTTTCATAACATCACATTTCTTTAACTGCTAGAGTACAGAAATGGATGCATTTTGTCATAGTTTATTCAATGTTTCTGAGAAAACAGGCTGAATGTATTTTTCTCTTCTCTTCACAGCTCCTTGTTCTCCTGCTTCTTAATCAGGGAAATGACATGTGGTAGCTGTGATAGTCTAATTACTGGAATAAATTCAGGATGAAGCCGTTACTCCATGCTGCAACTCTCAGCCTTTGTCAGACTCTACAACAGCCTATGTGATAGACTCCAAACCACAGGAAATTTCAGGTCTCTGTGTATCTAGGTATTTTCACTACATGCTTCACTAAGGTAGCAGAGTACTTTGAAGTAGGAGTGTAAGGAACAGCTTAGAGATTCATGCATTAAGCAGACTGCTTTCTCATGATGCATGGAGAGAAAAGATTTTTTCAAACATGGGAGAAGGCTGAGTCCTGCAAAAGCAGGAAAGCTACTGGCAAAATAAACAATTGCTCTTGAAGCTATACCACTATATAATGTTACAAATACTGTATATAAAAGTGATGTGCAGGAGTGCTGCTTTATGACCTTTCAGGCTTTAGGCTTATTCTTTGATTTAATGTAAAATAAGAAGAGGATTGATAGCATTAGGAAAAAAAGTCACTTTACAGATACTGCTGTGGATAGTTGGATATGTCTCTAATGACATGTTCAAGGACTAAAATCAGTTTCCACAGTCAAAACTCAGTACTTCACAGTCTAAACCCTCTTAGCTGTAATGATCCATACTTACATCACATCAAAATATTTCTGAAAAAATATAAGCAGAAGAGAGAAATACCCTAAGTACAAAGTAAAAGCTACCATTTCCCCTGTCTTTTCCTTCTTGAGGAAAATATTACTTTTTACATCACTCTAAATCAGTAAAGAATGATTAATCTTTTTCCTATATTTGTTATGGGGTATTATGTTTGTTCTGGAATTTGTTTTGTGCTCTACCTTCAGAGTTCATTAGCTGCTGCCTTCTCTGACACCAGAACTGTATGGTTTTAGTTTCCACTGACCCCCTATAATAGAATTCACTGAAATGCAGTTGGTAGATTCCTGGTTTTATGGACCAAGACTGGCACCTTCTGGTGAATGAATTTAAATTCACTGCAGAAATACAGTATCCTGAACCATATCCTAACCGACTGTGCTTTTAACAAGTTGTTGTTTAGAAATATTCCTATATCCTACATTTGTTTTTCTCACCAACTTTAAACTTGTAAAGTTTTAACTTGTAAACTTGTGTTTCACAATACATGTTCATGAGTAGATTTCCATGTAGATACATGAAGATATATCTGAAAGTTTATCACTTTATTAATTAATGTTACTCAAATTGAAAAAAATATTATGTGTAAACTGATTTTTGGCTCTGAGCCTATCAAGCTGGCTAATGTGCTTGGGAAAGGATAATGAAAGTTATTTGAGCCCATGAAACACATTTCTTAAAGAGAATTTAAGCTTTAAAAATTAAATGAGCTTATGGAACAAAATTTCTAATGGAAAGATAATTTAAGCTTGAAAATATAGTTGGTAAAAATGTGTGCTATTTATTCAAGTATTTTTACCATTATGTTCTATGACAGTACAGATGCGTTCACCAAAACTGTATTGCTGCTTATTTTTATAAACAGGGAATGACAGAGGAGCATATTTTACATACATTTGGGATCTGTTTGTTTGAATAGATGCTGCTATTAGAGATGTTTGTGTCACAGGTTCTTAGCTACCAGCCGATCCTGACCTAAACCTTGGTATTTTGCTTTCTGCACCAGAATAATCCATTAAATCTCCATGACAGCAATCATAAACTCTTCTGTGGAGTTATTTTGACGTGTTGGGTTTTTTTTTTAATATATAAGTTATAAATATTGCAAGAAGGGAAAGAATAAAGATTTCTTGTGTTTAGGCCAGACTGTCTTTTCATATGCAATAGCCATTGAAAAGGGGAACAAGACACAGATCTAGTCTTCAGAAGTTACACTTGTTGTCTAGCAGAAGCAGCTTTCTAAAATTTTAGGAAGAGATTGATTTTTGCCCTCTAATCCACCCCTACTGAACTATCCTGTAGGCAGAATATGGCTTGTGTTAAAAATGGTAAGTACATGCCTGGGGAATGTTCAAAGGATCCTGATGCATGCTTGGTTCCTTCCCTGATGTTTTTTTTTGTGGGATTGATATTCCTGCATGACCTGTTGTACTGGAAAAGATGTGTAGTTTATACTCATTCATTAATTTGCTAATAAAAATTAAGATTGTTTTTTAATCACAGACTTCATTTAATATGAGTAAATTTCTGAAAGTCTAAATGATATGGCTTTGCAAGATTGCAGTCAATGGACTTGGTTCACCAAGTTCCTTCTAATCTGATATTCCTAAACTGGTAGAAAGTTTTGTCCAGCCAATCACCAACATCAGCCATTCACTTTAAAGGTGATTTGGAATTAACCCCATTCTAAAAATTAGGTCACTCCCTAAAACCATTTGATCCTACTTTAGTGCCAATTCCACCATTGGTTTTAACATCGCAGGTAGTGCAATGGAAAATGTTACCAACTCCACCAGGTTCATTCACAGAAGTCAAGGAACGGTCATCTCTTTGCAATTATCTTTGATGACTACAGACCAAATTAATCATTCTAAATGGTTCCACTGGCCATTTTTGTATCCCTGGTGTCACCCAGTCCCATCAGATTTCTGCTGAGCTGCATTGCATGCTTACTTGGATGCTCACTCTTAGCATCTCTCATTCCTGCTGTGCCTGCTGTCCACATCTCTTCCTAACCAGGTCAGAATAAAAATATGAAGAACACAATATAACAATTTGTAGTTTTTCAGTCCCTTTCTGACAGTACCTGGCTGGATGCCATTCACGTCAAGAATAAGGCAACTTGCTGTCCTTGAAATAATGGCATGAAAGCTGCCAACCAATTGTGCTTGATGGGGCATTATCTCTGGATAAGTTGTTTTCCACACAATTCACTGCTAGGATTTACTGCAGATAACTATAATGGGAAGGTTGTGATAGTGAAAAGGAAGAAAAGGCTTAGTTCTAATTTGAAATATTCCTATTTTATTAACATAAAAATGCTTGATAAAAATCATATCCTGGGGTACGAAATGTATTTCTATGTCAAGAGCTCTAGCAAAATCGAACCATATCTCCAAAGGTGATTACCTGGGAGATACTCTTTTGTCCACCCTCTTCTGTACCATAATCTAACTTTTTTATTATTATGAAAACTTACAAGCAACAACATTTACACTTTGGAATCATACACAAAAATTATCATAATATACCATCTTGACAGGACTTGGTATTTGTGTTACTTATTCAACGACTGTAGACCCATCATTATAAAGAAGGCATCATTTTATTCTGAAAATATGACTTTGTACATCTTTTTATGCCTTATTAAGGGAACTATAAGATTTAACAATAAATTATTCCAGAAATATAACATGTTGTTAGAAGATGAAATAACAATAAGAGTTGTTTGCTACGTAGACATTACTTAAGAACCTTGTGCCATAGTTGCCTGCAGCAAGAAAGGCAGGTTTGTCTTTATTTCTTCAAGTAACAATCAGAACCAGTCACAGACAAGTTGCTAAGTAATTTTTTAAAGGTTTCAGCCAGTTAGACATGCTATACTATTCTGGCTGCTGTGTAGTTCTACAATTATTTTTTTAGGTACTAAAGGAAACAGAGGTTGCTCCAGGTGTTTCCTCCATAATTATGCAGCCTCACCGGGCATGTCATTGGTACTGTGTCCATGCAACCAGTCCAGATATCTAGAATATGAAAAAAAAATCCAAATCAGAGTAGAATTGTCCTTCCAAGTAAAGGAGTAATGAGGAGTGAAATGGCAGAAGAGGGAGCAGGAGGGACTTCCTGTTGTGAATTTTGATGTTATATAAGCATTGGCAGCCCCGAAGACTACAGTTCTCTGTCCAAAAAACAAATACAGCTCAGGCAACACTACCATATGTTTTTACAAGCTTCCTTAGAGGCTCTGCATACTAGGAAGAGTGTGAGAGCTGAGGCAACATGTGCTGATGAACAGGAATTGGAACTGAGACCTCAAGCTCATCCTCACTTGAAGTAAATCATTGCAACTTTGTTACACCTCTTCTGTCTCTGTGAGACTGTATGGATTTATAATGCTTGAAAACTGACCCAAAAGACCTAATTTTGTTCCTGACAATATTTTTTAACTTTTATATGTGAATTTGGGTAGTTCAGCATTCCATCTAAAATGAAGATACAGTGTTGATTTGCAATATATGAAAAGATATGGAAAAAACTATGACAGAAAGAGATTAGCATTGCTAGTTACCTAGTTAAAGTAAATTCATTCCAGCTTTAACTACGGATATCTGCATTTTTGTTATCAAGGAAAACTTAGAGCTACAAATTGAACTTACCTGTACTGTCCTCATATATGTCGAATGGAATCTCAGTTGCAGCATCACACTGAACATGCCCTACTGCTACCTTATCCGTTCCTACCACTTTCTCTTCCTGTCTAGGCCTGAAGGCTATCATAGTTTTGGGAAGTATTTTTTGAGTGGTAGGTAGGGAGTCTGGGGCAGATGTTTTGTGCATTTTCCTGAACATATCTTTTTACGGTTGTTTGCAATTGTGGGAAGTGGACTGGATTTGGTGGCTCGGTTAGTCCTCTTACAAACCCATGTTTTCATTTTGCAGAGTACATCTTTATGACTCACAATCAGATGTCTTGCACACATCAGCTCTGTGACTCTTGTGGAAAAGTGATGAAGAATTTTCATTGAAATAGTCACAGTAAAGATTGCTGTAAACCCTGAGTTAATTTTCTCACTTGTCAGATATTGTATCTCAAAAAAAATCTATGCAAGGAATATCTGCCACAGTGAAAAGGTACGGATATGCCATGTGCAGAAACAGTATTTTGGTGTTATTTTTCCATGTGCCTGCTGCAGGAATTTAAAGTTGATTTTATGACAAGAAAAGCACAGAAGGTGATAGATAGCCATTGAAATCTTAGCAAACCACCTTAGTTTAAACAATAGATTCTGTGAATAGATTCTGATCAGCTTGTTTTACAGAAGTAATTTTGCAGGCTGACACAGTCATTTATGCCAATGTAATTTAGAATATAAACATGAATTATGTAACTGTTAAGCTGTTCAGTCCATTTCTTTGCCAGACTGTTCTCCATTGTATATGCACTAGCATTTTGTCCCCTTTCATTTAAATTTTCCTCACTTTAGACTTTCAATTGCTTCTTGTGTGAGATCATTCCCAAGGAAAACAAATTTTTCTGCCAAGAACTCTTCTTTGACTATTCAGCCTAAACTTTAGTTTCACAATTTCATCCCTCTGCTTCTTTTTACACATCTTTTTATTATGCTATAAAATTTGGCTGTGCTCCTGTTTGACTGCATCCTTCAGTAACAGTCTGCTAGCATGCTCCCTGCTAGCTACTCTTTGCCAAGATATAGTACTTGGCATTCCTCATAAACTAGTCCCTCACTGCTACTACTGCCTATCACTGAACAGTCTTGTGTCCATCTGAATTTTATGTTAATTAGGTGCCTTGAGATATGTCCAATAATACAGATATCACACAATGAGCATATATTAAAATACATACCAAAAGTCCCAAAGAAAGGAAAATTTAAACATGTTCTGATATTATTTCTTTGTCTGTAAAGACAATTGTTCCTTGGACCTATGCCTAACTTGATTGTCTCAATTGCTTCAGGAATTTTCCTGACACTACAGTTCATAGGTGTCTCCCCTCTGAATCTTGGATCATATTATCTCCTAAAGCTACTAGTTTGAGTCTTCCCACTTCTAACGCTTAGGATCTTTTGTATTTTCTGTTGCTATTTATACTTACATTGCCAAGCACTATGATAATACCTCTATGCTTTTTTTTTTATCTTTATTTGTTGTCCCTGTATCATTGAGATAGCTTCTGCCCCTCCCTCAGTGGACTTCAGTTACTCTGAATGTATGGATAGAGTTGAATACTTTCACATAGTTTAGATTTTCAGGCCTGTTCTGATATAAAAAAGTTTTGATAAGAATGTTCATAGCATCTGGAACAGATGAGCCAGAGAAAAGACTGGGAGCATATTTAATCTCCAAGTACCAAAATGTGATCTTATAGTTAATATTGACTTGCTTATTGACCACTTGCTTATTGTCAGTTGCAGAATCTGTCCCTCATTCAGTGCCTATAAAAGTTGACGAGCACATCCTCTTCCAGATGATTCCCCCTGACTTCAGGGAAGTCAGTGGAGCCACAGCTGTTGATATCAGATATTTATCACACCAGTGAAAATGCTCCACTTCTTACTGCTGTGTGCTGTAGATCAATACCAGAGTTAATAAATAATCACATTATACCTGGAGCCAAAATTAGAAAGAAATCTTATCATCAAAAAACTGTATTTGATCATAGGTGCATTAGAATTCATTATCAATAACGGTAATAGACCTAATAAACATGTGCCTTCATATTAATAGCAGTGTAGGTTACTTGCTGTTGCTCTTTGATCTTCAGGTAAAAAAATCACAGGGAAAAAAAGTTAGTATTTGATTTAAATATTGAAACATTGAAAAATGTGACTCGGTCCATCAATTTCACATAGATAAACTACAGTATCAAATGAAGCTGAAATTCAGATTAATTCTTTCAACTTAAGAAAGAATGGCCCAAGAACAAATTTCAGTCTAGCAACAGCTTTGCCAGTGTAATCAATCTGCTGATTTGCCATGGTAGTGCTCTACTTCTCAGTTCTTTAGTAGGAAGTAGAAATGCAGCCTACAGCTAAGTGCAACAGAGTCAGTCACTTCAATTTAACTTTAAAAAAATCTGGCTGGCAGACAGGGAACTGGTCTCCACAGCGGTGATTTTATAACAAAACAGAAGTGTCAGGTAAAATTATATCTGGCAACTAGTCTTCTACCACCTTATTCATCCTGTCAGCCAAATGGAATTACCTACCTTCCCTTCATTAGCAGTTATTCATCTGCAATACAGAGTAATTTTTCATCTGTTTTGTATAGTTTACAGCATTCTGTGACACACTGTGATATTTCTGTGCTTTTTTGAGGTGACATGGTTTAGTGTGAGGTGGCAGGGGGGTTGGAACTAGATGATCTTAAGGTCCTTTCCAACCCTAACTACTCTATGATTCTATGATTTTAATTTAAATAAGCCCATTAAGAAATATTTGTTCCATGTCCTTTTTTCCTCTTTGTTGAAGGGAATATTCAGATTATCATAGCTATCATTTCAAACTACAAAAATGGCATCTGACAGAACTGGAACTTGTGATCACTTCCTTTATCTCCTTAAAAACCTGTGCCTGGTAGTGAAGCTGCACCCCATAAACTTGGTCATAAACAGGCCCACAAGAGCCTTTAACAAAAGAGATGCTTGCTTGCTTTGCAGAGCACCGAAGGATCTCACCAGAGCCAATGGGAAGTACATTAATGAAAGCAAATGTATGTAGCAGACAAAATGTATATTCGCAACCCGCAGTGTGCTCCTTCTCACCAAATTTAGAAATATGAAATTGTACACTGAAATCCTAAAATGGTGGTCTAGAATTGTGTTATAGTCAATAAACAGGCTTCTCCCTGAAAAGCAATAGTCACATCTGTCTCTAGTCATCTCACCCTAAAAGATTTCTGGAAATTTTAGATAATTTCCCACAATAGGGGGTTTTCTTACAGTTGGACTAGATAGATATTGTGTGGTGATTTTAGTGAGCAGAAGTATGCAGTGACATCTTAAGAGTAATCTGTTATGCAGGAATAAGTTTGAGAAGTCATGAGGAAGGTTTTATAAAGTCATAGAGGAGGAAAAGATAAGATACAGGAAACATCAGTAGCAGAAACATCTAATTACCATGCTGGGCTAGAAATACAAAGCAGAAAAATCTGTAAAGTACAGTATTCCATTAGTTCTGCTGCACAGGAAGCTACAAACATCAAAATGGTCTCAACACCAATTCCCCCTACATTTTTGAATATTCAGCAGAATGCTAGGTCCTTTACAAACTTCATAGAATCAAATTCTTTCAATACTACAATATAATACAGCGACCTTTAAATACTTGGCACTGATTTTCAGGAAACTGAGCTGTCTGAAGCCCTGCAGCAGCTCTGAATCAATGGCAAAGAGTCTTAGTGAATAAAACAGGCACAGCTGCCCCTACTGACACTCTCAGTTTTTTCTACCACCATTTCAGTTCTCATCATCCTCACAACGTGCACATTAGGTCACATGCTGCTGGGTCACTTCTGCTGGGTTAACAAGCTCTTTTTACCTCTCTCCAATCTGTATACACTCTCAAAAGAAGGTGTCAGAGGAACTGACAGACTGATGACCTGGTCAACAGCTAAAAGAACAACTATGGTTTTCCTAACCGGAACTTTTTGAAACAGCAGTCAAGAAGAAACAGCAAAAAAGTCTGGCATGGCTTAACTCCATATATGCTAGCAAGCATAGCTCAAGTTAAAAATAAAAACTAAAAGCTGTATGTGTCTGAGGAACAGGAACTTGGACACAATCCGCATTCCTCATCTCCCTGTGGTGCTCAAGGGGAGGAGGTAGAGAAGTAGGCAACGAAGTTGAACCCAAGAAGAAGGGAGGGGTGGGGGGAAGTTGGTTTTAATATTGATTTTTTTTTTTTTTTATTTCTCATTGTCCTACTCTGATTTGATTGGTAATAAATTAAACTAATTTCTCCAAGTCAGTTCTGGTTTGCCCATGATGGTAAATGCTGAGTAATCTCTCCCTGTCCTTGTCTCAATCCATGTGCCTTTTGTTATATTTAGTTTCTCTGTCCAGTTGAAGATGGGGAATGATAGAGTGGTTTGGTGGGCACCTGGTGTCCTGCCCCAGTGGGATGGGACAGAGAATTGGTAAAAACTAAGAGAAATCTGTTGTGGGTTGATATGAGAACAGTTTGATAGTTGAAATAAAATAAAATACTCCAATAACAGCAGCAACAATAATAATAATAGAGAAAACAGAGAGAGAGAAATAAACCCAAAGAAACCCAAGTGAAGCTCACCACCCGTTGACCAATACCCATCCCAACCCTAGCAGCGATCGGTCCCTTCCAGGTGACTCTCCCCCCAGTTTGTATACTTACTGTGGTATGGAATACACCTATGGTTAGTTTGGGTCAGGTGTTGTGCCTTTGCTCCCTCCCTGCTTCTTGTGCCACTCCTCACTGGCAGATCATGAGAGACAGAAAAGTCCTTGATCAGGGTAAATGCTACTGAGCAACGACTAAAACACTGGTGTGTTACCAGCATTTTTCTCAGACTGAAGCCAAAACAGAGCACTGCACCAGCTACTAGGAAGAAAATTAACTCTATCCCAGCCAAAATGAGAACAGGCACTATTTCTGATTTTATATATTTATGTATTTGACATACCAAAAAATTCCAGAAGGATTATAGAGATTTGCAAGATTTAACACACTGAAAGTGAAAATAGATCATAGAATCATTTTGGTTGGAAAAGGCCTTTCAGATCATTGAGCCCATAAATCTGACACTGCTAAGTCCACCAATATGATAAGCTTTTAGGACAGGGACTCCCCTAATTTTATCTGTGTTTAACTTACTGGAGCGCTGTTCTCCATTTTCCCTAAACAGTAAAAGTTTATGAATAGTGAATAGCATTATTGGGAAGTTTAGGCCTAAAGAAAATAGAAAAGCCTGCTAGCCAATGGAAAATACAGATTCAGTACATCAGTCTACCACAGAATTCTGTATCAGTGTGACCAATCTATAATGGCTGGGAAAGTACTCATTTCTCAAACTCTGTCTGGACACACACTAAAAAAATGTTCTTAAGACTGAGAGCAGTGTCATTTTGGAAAGCCAAAAGAGACCAGTGTCCCACAGTATGGCGTGCATTTGAATAACTTAGGAGTCAGGCGTAAGATTCTGAAAATGAGGAAAAAAAGCATTTAAATGTACCCAGATTTAAATGTTTATGAACACTGCCCATTCAAAACCTGGAGCAAAATTATAATACAAAGCTAGATTGTCCCGCTCAGGAAAAAAAATATACTTACTCTAAGGAAGGTGCTGATTTAGATTTGTTTAAAATCTAACTATCCACCTAGCTATCTTCCTATAAAGTTGATCTAAAACCTAAAGTAAAAGCAGTGCTGTATTTTCTTTATGTTGACTTCGTATAACACATAAATAATTAAATTATATGCTGACATAAAGTGTTTTAATACAAGATGATCTAGCTATAAATCAGTCTTAAGGAGATATAATAGGCATACTAGCCAGATAAACACGCATTTTTAACAGCTCAAGAGCAAGTCAGTTAGACAGTTTTATAAAGCTAGACAGTTTTATAAAATACTAGAATTATACAGAATCAAAGCATTTTTTAGTAATTACTCTTTTTTCATCATTTCTGATAGGAAATAATAAAATTTGTATTTAGCTTTTTGCTTGTTTTACTTTAATCTATTATTTCATCTCGCTTTTCTGAGGTATTATAGGCAACTATATAAGAGAAATATAAGGCGTCATAAAATAACTCAACAAAGTAATATTATAAAGTTCAGTAGAAATATTTTGGTGTATTTTGGCCAAATTAATATCAAAGTCTTTCAGTTCCACTAGAAGTTCCCAACAACTGAAAAAAGGGAGATATAACCCCCATTTACACGAAGGGGAAAATGGATGTCCTGGGGAAGTACAAACCAGTCATTCCCACCTCTGTGCCTGGCAAAATCTTGGAGCAGATTCTCCTGGAAGGCATGCTAAGGCACACGAAAAACAACGAAGTGCTTGGTGACATCCAGTATGGCTTCACTAGGGGGAAATACTGCCTGATCAGTTTGGTAGCCTTCTATGATGGGGATACAGAACTGATGGACAGGGGTAGAGCAGTTGATGTCATCTACGTGGACTTGTGCAAAGCATTCGACACTGTCCCACATGACATCCTTGTCTCTATATTGGAGAGACATCAATTTGATAGGTGGACCACTCAGTGGATAAAGAACTGGCTGGATGGCCGCATGTAGAGAGATGTGGTCAATAGCTCAGTGTCCAGCTGGAGGCCAGTAACAAGTGGTATCCCTCAGGGATCAGTGCTGGGACTGGTCTTGTTCAGCATCTTTGTTGGTGACATGGACAGTGGGATTGAGTGTGCCTTCAGCAAGTTTGCCGATGTCACCAAGGTGGGTGGTTTGGTCGATACGCTGGAGGGAAGGAATGCCATCCAGAGGGACCTTGACATGCTTGTGAGGTGGGCTGAT
>JAOEHX010030110.1:0-21730 GCA_025448015.1 Bolborhynchus lineola
TGTGTGCAGTTCTGGTGTCCTCAACATAAAAAGGACATGGAACTGTTGGAACAAGTCCAGAGGAGGGCCACAAGGATAATCAGGGAACTGGAGCAATTCCTGCATGAAGATAGACTGAGAAATTTGGGGCTGTTCAGCCTGGAGAAGAGAAGGCTGCATGGAGACCTCATAGCAGTCTTCCAGTATCTGAAGGTTGCCTATAAGAACGCTGGGGATGGACTCCTCATTAGGGACTATAGTGATAGAACAAGAAGGAATGTGTTCAAACTTAAACAGGGGACATTTAGATTGGATGTAAGGAAGAAATTCTTTACCGTTTGGGTGATGAGGCACTGGAATGGGTTACCCAGGGAAGTTGTGAATGTTTCACCACTGTTTGTGTTCAACTCCAGGTTGGACAGAGCCTTGGATGGCATGGTTTAATGGGAGGTGTCCTTGCCCATGGCAGGGGTTTGGAACTAGATGATCTTAAAGTCCTTTCCAACCCTAACTATTCTATGATTCTATGATTCAAAATGCAATTATCTTTTAGACTGCTATGAATATGGGCTTATAGCCATCCTTTAAAAGCTCAGTTTAAGGAGCCCATATTTATTGGTGTCATTGAGATAATTGCATTTTATTTCCTTTGCTGGTTGTAAGAACTTCCAGTAGCAATTTTATTATCTGACCTAAGTGCATAAATGATTAGCAAAATGCGAATTGGCAAGTGTCAATTTAAACACTGCCTGCAGCCCATCGTGCCTTAAAAGACATAACACATTTTTTTAAATAAGACTCTAGAGATGAAACGCTGGCCTCCTTCCTGCAGGGAAGAACTCCAGCATACAGTCAAGATACTGTCAGGAAAAAAAAAAACAACAAGATACTGAATATTAATACTCTTCAGCCAAACAGAAACAGGCACCCAGCTGGAAAATACAGTCATCACTAGGGATTAATGCAACTCCAACCTGCATCAGTTTCAATTTGAAACCATTTTTCAAGCTTTTGCACTAGGTTAACATTTAGCCTTTCTGAACCTGGAGGTAGAATTCCAGTATCAAACAAACAGAATTCAACAACACTGATATTGTTGCAAGCATAAAATTACATGCTAGAGGACTTCAGAGAGTCCGCTAAGGAGGCACCCACAATGTGGAGTCAGCAAACTGGGCTCTCCTCAATTCTGTGTCATTCATTCTCTGAGAAGGAAAAACAGCTAGTCATTCAGTGCTATGGTTCTTGGTAGAGTTTACACTATTGCCTTTCCACATCCATCCTTCCATTTCAGTATGAGTTTTCCAAATGGCATGTTAGTGGCAGTAATGCTTTATTTGGTCTACAAACTTCCAGCAGTAGTCCACTCTTCATCCCACATGTGATGAACAGGCTTTTTACAGTGCACACAGTGGTGCACAGCTCTCTTGGAATTGAATTCCCAAGATGTTGACCCAGAGTGACATTACAATTTTTTTGCTTTCATTTCCCTTGCTTCCCTTTTGTGTTGCTCACTAAGTCCAACGCTCAGCTGCCCAACATTTCTGCATACTCTTATTTAAGATTTGCTGTGAAAGAGTAAAAATATCAGTTCTTCAAAACACTTTTCTCAGTGGTATCTACTGAGGGAGGGATTCCATATGAAGCTTCCATGGAAGATAATGGACATAGCGAGTGCTGGGAGATTTTCAGGAATGCTCTCCTGGAAGCATAAAAGCAGTTCATCCCCTTTGAAGGCAAGGGAAGCAGGCAGACCAAAAGATCCCCTTGGCTTAACCATGAGCTTCTGAGTCTGCTCAAAGCCAAGAGAAGTGTGCCAGAGATGGAAAAGAGAACACCCATTGAATACTGCATTGACAGGGGGTGCAGAGATGCAGTTAGGAAAGTGAAAGCTCAGCTCAAATAGCAATTGGCCAGAGACATCAAAAACAAGTGTTCTGTATTCTTCAGGTATATAAACATCAAGCAGAAACAGAAGGAAAAAAATGGTCCTTTGTTAAGCAGGAGGTGAATGTCACCAGTAACACTGAAAAGAAAAAGGTTCTCAACACTTTCTCCACCTGTCTTTATCAGCACTGCTGGGCTCTAGGCCTTGGGAACAAAAATACAGGTTCATGAAAGCAAAGACCGACTGTCAGTGAAGGAAGAGTAGGTATGTGAAATGCTACAGGAGCTTGCCCCTATAAACTCATGAGCACTGACAATATCCACACAAGGGTGTTAAGAGCTGGTTCTCTGTAACCCCTGAGAAGTAATGAAGGTCAGGGAATGATCCAGAACACTTCTACCCAGAAGACAAATGTCAGTTCCATTTCCAAGAAGTGCTCAAAGGAGGATCCAGGAAATTATCAGCCCATCAGTCTTATATCAGTCCCTGGGAATATTATGGAACAAATCATCCTGGGGCTATTACAAGGTAAATCAAGCACATGATTAGGAAAAGTCAATATGGATTCATTGGGGCAAATCATACTTGACAAAACTGACAGCCTTCTATGACAAAGTAATCTGCTCAGTGTATATGGGACAAGCAGTGGACATTGTGTACCTGGATTGCTACACTATAGTGATACAGTGAAAGAAAAAAAAACAGAAAAAACCTGCATTTCTTACTGATGAAGTTTGGTTTTAAAAAGTATAACCTGGTACTTACCTTTGCATCCTGTATTATATGACTGAAGACTTCATCCTATTTCACATTTTTGTATAGTTCTGGAGGAAAAGTGATGTCACAGTGTCAAGTGAGTGTACATGCTCTATATCAGATGTTTAAAAGGTAGATTACTGTTGTCATGCTCTTACCTTGACCATCAACAGCAAATGTTCTAACAAAACCAAACTAAACCTTGGAGAAGACCATGCTTTCCGAGTTGGGAGGGGGGGGGGGGCTGGAAACCAAAACAACCAAATATTATGTAATGTCAAAGTGAAAAAATACAGAGCCAGACAAAACTCTTCTTGAAAGGGAGCCATGTAGCAGCCATACCAAGTCAATAATAAAGAAATGCACGTGGCAGTCTGGTGCTAGAAGATTTCCAGATGGGTGCTCAGTAAACCTTCCATGAATTGCCCTTTACCACTGAAAGAGCAAGTAGTGATAGCAAGAGCACCAGGAATAGGTGTTATAAAACAACCACCTGACAAATCACAGTTAATTTAAAAAAAAAAAAAAAACAAACAACTGTTATGAAGAAAGCTGGAATATTAATCTGTGATTAACAGCCAACAAGTTAACATAAATGATCTAGCTAGAGATGGTGTCATGTTGTTAACTTATCATGGAGAGGATTTAATGGCAGCAAAGTAGTATTTTTCAAGAGAAGTGTATTTCTGGCTTTTGTCAAGCAGCAAAGCCATGTCGAGTATATATCTGTGAGGAATGCCCCTGCATAGATAGCACTGTTAGCGTTTTCTCAGCATGAGAACATGCATTTTCAGAACTCTTCCTGCTGATGATGCAAATATTTTTCCCCTACAGCTTTCATCATATTACAATAAAACACACATGTAAAAACTTTCCTGCTTCTACAACTTTACTGAAAACCTATTTTTCCTTAACTTTGCTGCTGGCACTATCTTATCTGTTAATACCTGTTCACTGATAATTCAGCCTATCCCACTACTGTCATTCCATATCCCTGATTACCAGTATGGGAATTTAAGATTTTGTAGATTTTTCTTTACACAGATTCAGTCACACAAGACAATTTACATGGACTTACTCACTCTTCAGGGCATCCATTCAACTAAGCTCGGGTGCCTCAGACACATGCTGGTTCTCTCTGCTCAAAATGTTTTGTTTCCTCAAAAGGAAACGGATACTACCTAGCCCAGCACTCTCCCTTTCCCCCCCCCCTTTCCTGCCTATCAATTTACAGTCTTTTTTGATGCAACCATGTAAATACATGTTTTTAATTTGGGAAAAAAAAAAAAAAAAAAAAAAAACCAAAAAAACCACACAAACCAAGATGCTGGTTTTAAAGAACTATGTTTGGTAAGCATGCAGGCTGCTACTGTATCTTTGCTTAGTTTTATGAGGTTGCGAAATTAGCACCTTATTCGGAAAAATTTAACCAAGAAGAATGATGAAAGAGTGATGAAGATACACTGTTTTACAACTTAATGGGTTTGACATTTGTTGAAGTCAAAACAGAATGTGAAGGTACACAAAAGGTAGAATAAAGTCAGAAGCAGGCAAAAGCAGTTGGCAATTTAAGAAACAAAGAAATGACTGGAAAAATATAACTGTGTTGCAAGAGGTACATTAAGAATGACTGGGTTACATTATTTTGCAAAAGAAAGAACAGTGCAGCCTAGATCCTATTGTGAGGGCAGGAAGCCCTTCCTATCCAGACCAGGATGCACTAGTTACTGGCTGGCACACTTGCAGAAATAATCAAGGAAAATTTCTAAATACATTAATGGAAAGAAGGGCTGGAGAGATGATGGGTTCAACACTTAACTGGAAAAGACCAAAGGTTACCAAAGAGACCTATTGCAGACTGCAATGGAAAGCATTTTTACAGACATGTCCACAGCGAAGAGCTCTCAACCAAATTGAAAGTCTGAATGAGCAAGGTAATCTGAACAGAGTGGCACTTAGATAGGGGCATCTCCAGAATGCACTCCAAACCTTGCTGATGAAATTTACAGGAAGCAGTTTTACAATGATCAGTTTCCTGACAAACAATAAGTGACAAAAAACATCTATATGAACTACCACACTGTATTTACACAGCACCTCAACACCTGCCTCCCAAACCCTTGCAAACTAAGTGAGACAAGGGCACCACAGGACATAGGACAAGAATTCAGAGCGCAAGAATTATGAAAAAGGATTCTTAATTAATATTTACTTTCTTTTTCATAACTTTTAAGTGCAAGGTCTCCCCTAAAAGGTGAAAAACATTGACTGATTTTGCAAATGTATATATATATATATCGCAAATAACAAATGCTAGGACTTCCCCCCTTATCCACTATGCAGCTTAAGTAACAAGCTTTCCTACCTCAGTTCCTAGGAAGAAACCACTATAACGGCTTTTGCACCCAACAGGCCCATTGAATGAGGTTCCATTGGGAGGATGGCACCCAGAAGAAATGGTTAGTAGGCATGGCTTATTCAGCCATTTCAAACAAAGCAATACCAACAGTCAAGGAGTTTGTTTCAGCCCCTGAATAATTCTTTTGGTCACAAACGGTAACTACGTTCCTCAAACATGTCCTCCCAGATTTTCTCAAGGAGGCACATGCTGCATTAGCTGTCAGACTGATGTTCATTCAATTTCCTTAAAATAAAAGGTTAATTCTATACTTCCACAGGGCTGTTGTCAGGTTTTTTGATTAAAGCGATAGTAATATGCTTATGATAGGTTCATCTTTGGATTTCTGCCTGCTTAAGTACTGAAACACTCTCATCCCACAAGACTCCTAATTCTAAGCTCATTTAACCAAGATTAGCAAGCACCTGAAAATCGTTTTTTAAAGGTCTCCAATAAACTGTTACTGTAAAATGGCACTGTTTTTCTTTCAGAATAACTTCTACTCAGGGAAGATCATTATCTTGGCAGTACTGTGAGATGTCTCTAGATCAAGCACCGTTTCCCAGTCAATGCACCTCAGGCTATAAACACTAAAATCACAAGCGATGATGAAACTTTAGAATTCAGAGGTCATGGGGTTGTAATGGCATTGACACTGCTCAGCATTCAAATGAGGGACTGAATTCCAGAAGGCCCTTTGTCAGCTAGATTAAAAAGTACCATATGGAATACTAGCAGCAACAGAGATGTCTCACAGGTTATGAGACAGTTTTACCTTAATTCACTCACTTTTGCCATGGAAAAAAATGGATAGCGAGCTGCTGTCTGGACTGAAAGCTTCTAAGATGAACACACAATAACACTCAGTATTTAATGGTTGAAATTATATCCCCAAACAATGAACTAGTGAACAAAGCTGATGTTGAAAGACGTACCCAAAACTTCATGTCTTGGCAAGGGAGCTGCTTAAAAACACTAAAGTCTTCCAAAATCTAAAAATCACTTTGACACCACTGGCAGCAGGATGCTGTGCAAACTTCAGTTGAAGGCAGAAGCAATGTAATGCAGACACTCTGCAGTCTGAGTTAAGAGAATTTACTTTTACTGAGCAGTACTGTGTAATTTCACAACATAGTTAAATATTTAGAGTAACAGAAGAATTACGTAATTTTCCAACTTAGGGATATGCTTTCATTACTTAATACCATTTTTAATAAGCCACTTGGAGCAGCAATTTAGCATGTATTAGCCATTTAATTCTGGAGTCTCAGTTCAGTTTTTAGTACAGTCTTTCTCTATGCACAAACCCCATATATGCTGCTAAAATATTCACATGTAAGCTTCTTCTTTACTGTACTGGTTTAACATCTGACAAGTTCAACATTGCAGACACTCAATAACCAGCTTTTCACTGGCTTTCCTCCTTAGGAATTTTAGTGGCATCTTTCAGAAAAGGTTACTTTTTTTTTTTTTCCCTATTACTTTTACCAGAAAGCTTCAGGTTTTATCTGTGCCTTCTGTTCTGAGCTAAGCAACATACGAACTCATTATTTTTATTTGACATTTATTATCTTCTTAAAAACTGTCATACCTAATGCCACCACTCCTAGACTCTGATAGAACACAGTGCTTTTTATAGTGTGAGGAGAATGTCAAACAATTTTGAAGTAGGCTTTTTCCCCATCAAATGTCAGTGAGTTCACAGCCCCCTCCAAATCCCATCTTCAGGCACTCCTGCCATTTTTAATAGCTTTCACTTAGCAAGGGAAAGAAAACAGGAAGTTGCTTCTACTGAAGTCCAGTTATATTTTTCTACACTGATAAAGACTGACAGTGTACAACAACATGAATATTATTTAAGGATGAAGAACATGTTTTTCAACAGTACAAAGATTAACCATTATAGGGTAAGGGAAAAACAAATTCAAATCTTAGGACAGCTGCTCAGAAAAACTGCCTGAAGACTTAGCATTAGGTTTCAATAAAATAGCTTGAATTTGGCATATAAACCAATCCATCCACTTCGGAATGCACATGCAAGAAAGAGCTCTATAGAGGCCAAACTTCACAATGGAGGAAAGTGGAAGTTAAATAAAAAAACCCATGGAACTTACATGATATGGCAAACAACCACCCTAGGTACAATACACCCATTGCTGTCTCCCAGGAAGATCCATTCTCGAGACCAATGACAATAAAATTTAGATAAACTACACAAAACTTCAAAGACTTCCACCATCCTGGGGAAGAGTTGCAGACCTGGGTTAAGACTCGAGAAACAAATGCAGCACATTCAGGAGAAAAATCAACACAGTAAATTAAACAGAGATCACTAACAGACAATAACTCAGCTATGTGCCCCTCAAGACAAATGCAAAGGTGTGGGACAATGAACCATGTAATAAAATCCCACCTCATGCAACCGTATGAAGCAACCAATGATGACCAGTCCTGCCCAAAGTACAAAACAAGCAAATCTACATATGTAGTAATAATAAAGGAAATTATGTAGTAAAATAATCTTAATTTTCCAAGTATTGCGGAATAAACACAACAAAAATGGCCATGTGACAGCTTGGAATCTCTCGAAACAGCCCATCTACAACAGTTTAAGGGTTAACAGCTTTTGCATTTTGCATGTAATAAAAACTGTTACTAAGCATAAACAGGATTCAATAGGACACACAAATATCAAACTACATGTTCTCAATGCAACCTGAGCTAAAAGTGACCATAAATCAGTCTGGAAATATCTGGCAGCTACAATTCTTCAGAATTTTAGGAAAAACAGAGTGGAACAAAAGCCATATATAATGTTGTTTCACATAAAAAAGGGACTCATACTGCCAGTGTTACCAAAGAGAATGCTTCTCACAAGATGGCTGAATAAATTTTCACTTGCTGTATTAAGGTAAAGCATTAAGGCCAAGCATTTTACGGACTTCAGGTAAAGCCCTTGGTATAAAAGAAAATTTTGGTCTAAGTTTCCAAGATCATGATTTCTAAATAGAATATGCTAGGAGGCATACATGAACATAACCACAATGACAGATTACAAAACATTCATTGAAATTTCTCAACCTAATATCTGCACTGAAGGAAACATTAAAGCTTTTAGCCCATGTAAAAAATAAAGTCAAACAGAAAAACACCCTTATTGTTTTCACATTAAAAAAAAAAAAATATCATCTCTCTGGAATACCATGGGCAAGATTTTGATTGTGTTGATTGGGGGAGAGAGAGGAGGGAAAGAGGCAGGAGAAATTGAACCATAAAGCTGCAAGAACTTCGGGTTTTTCTAGATTACTGTTCTCCCTTTCCTGAAACAACCTAAGGAGAAGATGCTATTATGTGTAGTAAAATATGCTCCATATCAATTGTTTTATTTATTAATCTGCTGTATCTGACATGAAATATTCTGTAGTAAGTCATTGTTCAGTCACTTTAAGCAATGTATAGAAAAAATACAGCTTAAGGTAGATCACAGAAAATAACCCTTAAAGGGTTATTTTTTAAATGGTCAATATTGTTTAAGAATGAGACAAATCAAATAAAACAACAGCAGGTAACAATAAAGAAAAAAACTTTCAGTAGTAAGGCTCACACTGCCAGAAACTAATGCAGGAATCTATCCCCCAGGATCTTAATTTATATGAGGAAATTAAAGTGAACAAACACCACAGTCTGACCTGGAGTGCTGCATGTGGTCAAAATTTCATTTAAGCCAGACTGGCTAAATCTGTCCTTAAGCTCCAGCTCTGGTCTTCATCCAGCTCATTGCTAGGACAAGACTACAACACACCACATCACTTCTCCTATGCCAAATCCTTGTTTTCTTGAGAAACAAACAAAAGCGTGTGAAAGGGAGGAGAGTAGCACTATACTCCTCTTACGGATGGGAACACAGCTGACAGTTGATTCCCACTAATGACAGAGACAAAGTATATGTTTTTGTCCAGCTGTATTCAGTGGAGTATATATGTTTATGCTCATTGTGATCCTCAGAAAGGGGCAGGAAAACACAGATGTGCAGCTGTCCACACTTGGCCTCACCAGAGCACCTGGACAACACTCTCAGTGCAGACAACAGGGAGATCGTAAGAAACCGCAGGGCCCCACGAGTAAACAATTAGATAGCTGACATAAAGCCAGTTGTTTTTCCAAGGTTATAAAAGCAGAACCCTCTTGTAGCCAAATCTGAAGCCTTACCTATGGGTGGACAGGCCGTGGTAGGAACTTTCCCAACTTACCCGAGACTCCTGGCATCGGCTGCAACAGGGCTTCCCAGCTTGAAGTGTGGGTCTGTATGATGATTCAGTGGTAATTGATGATGTATTTTTTCCTCAATCTCTGTTCTCTCTAAGCAGTAATGATTTGACGCATTGCTAATTTTCCTATGTACTTTACTCCCTATATATAGGTCTCCGATCTGCTTCATTGTGCTTGTTTGCTATATGTATACATAGATATATACCTAATCTGTGTTACTGTGTGTGTTTGCTTTAATGTGTTTATTTGCTTTAGTGTGCTTGTTTAATAACCTGTGGATATTATACAGCTAGTGTATGGTCATTTTGTGGCATACCCTGCCTGTTAGCAGAACAACTCCAAGAGGCAGACTGACCTACCCAACTAGGGGAAGTAAGACTGCAGTGCTTTCATTGGTGTACACCTGCCTCATGAGATATAAGCAGTACACATCTACACGCAGTGCTAGCAATAGGAAGACAAACATGTTACTTGAAATTTCTGTTAGGTGACACACTTCAACACTTTATGTTTCTGACATCTAGAGTAGAATCTACTAGGCAATCAGGGGTGGAGAGAATAATCTTATTGCACTGTATCTTTCCCTAATTTTCATTCTATTACTTTGTTTTAAACCAGTGAATGAACCTGAATTACCATTTAATGAGCAATACTGCAAGTACTAGTGCTAGCCAGAAAAGCCTTACAATAAATCGCACCGCAGCCTTCCAACATATTATGAAATGCGCATATGATTTTTAAATGACATTATTACATAAGATGATAAAATTAACGTTGATTTAAGCTTAAATGACTCAATTGGAATCATTCCAGTTGCTCTTTCACCATGCAAGTCAGTAAAATGCAGAAATTGATATTACAGCAAAATAATCTTACCTTGAAATTGCCACTTAAGATCCCTTTTTTAGTCCATTGCTTTATGCAGTCTTTTTATGATTTGTAGTTTGAAACTGGTTTTTATCACCTCTAAAATTTTTTTTGCAGTTTACTGTTGGCACAGAAATTTGTTTTAAAGACAAAGGCCAGCTTGCTGCTTGTGAACTGGTGCTCACATCACTGACGACTTCTGCTCTCTCACCTGCTGCAGACTCCACAGCTCAATACCTTCTCAGTAGAATCTCAGCATATCTAACCTTTCTTTTCTGAAATCCCAGAAGGCTGGACAAAACACTCACCATCATCTCATCTCAGAACTTAGTAAGTAATTCTAGGAGGGGTAATACATACTTTGAACCATATTTCTGTCAGAAGATTAGTTACATTTAATTTAGAGATATATCAGAATGTTTGGAAATTCCAGAACCTGAGTTAACAATATCTCTAAGGATGCAAGACATACAGCAGTCACTAGTCCTGGAACAGTTTGCCTTGAAGTATCCATTACCTCAAGAACACAATCATCTTTCCAAGCAGCCTTAGCAGTGTTACACTGAATTATCCATGCACTGGAGTAGGCAGAGGGTTATGGCCTAAAACATAAGTAATCAAATGGCAGAAGTAAAGATTCTTCCATAAGATAGTGCACTAGTTTACTCCTACTGTATAATATGCATCACTGTTTTGAGGTAGGAAAAAAATAGGTATATACCCAGTATATACATATAATATGTATATACCCTATTCATCTGTGTGCATGGATAAGTAGAAAACATAGCAAGCGAAGTGTATCACTTTAATCACAATTATGCGCTTTAAAGAAGAAATAAAGTATCCAATTTAATTTTCATTCTGGTATCTTCCACGTGATCTGCTTCATCTTTCGGACCTCCCCCTACCAACCAGTTTTCCCCTCTTCTAAACAAACGCTATCCAGTTACCTGCCATTTCCCCCACCATAACGCCTTCTACTCTGTATTTCTGACATCCTACTCCAGTAAAGCCACCACCTTTACTTCCACCTCAAGTCTCCTGTGGAAAAAAAAAAAACAACACAACAACAAACCACCTCCTCCTCTTTACATTGCTTCTGAAGATAGGAGAAGAGTGTAAAACAGAATGAAAGTGGCTGAGGCTGTGAAGTTCATTAATTATACTGGCTGCTTAGAGGAAGGCTGAGGGAGGCATCAGATACCAGGGGAAGGCAATGCGAACAAATAACCTGGAAAAGCAGCACTGAAACAGCAGAATGTGGACAATCTCTCTCATCTGTAATAAGACCATTGATATAAATGAATAAAAGTCCAAGTTCAAAACTCAAAACACTAGAACACTTCAGAGTCTGAAGGCTCTATTACATAAGCAGAGACAGAAACTCCTTATCTATCACTTCAATCTGTTCACTACAAGGAAGATCTCCATTGCTGTTTAGTATAAAACAGGTAGCATCCCTGCAAAATAGATGGTTGTCTTTAATCACAGCATAATTTAATATATATGGAAGACATATAGCATGTCTCTGATCACATAAACCAGAAAAGTTTCAAAATCATGTAACTGTTCACAAAAGCTTTTCAGAAAGAGTTGAACTTGATTTGGATTTTTCTTAAGTAACTTTCACTTTTTTTTTTTCCTCTCTTTTTTCCACCCTTCCTGCATTTTCTGCTACTTTTTTCCTAGTCATCCTTGTCATCATTCTAGTTTTACATTATCTATAAAATGCCTTTAAGGGCTGTGAGAAGAGACAGAGATGAACTGTCAAGAACTGGAAAGGTACAGCCAAAGGTTGGTATTAGCATTTGATCATGTAAAAAAAAAAAAAAAAAAGAAAAAAAAAGAAAAAAATTCTCAGCCTTTGCAGCAGCAGGAAAGAAAAGTCTGCTTTTCTCCCTTGCACCTGACGTATCATTTCTAAGTGTTCATACACTGTGGGGCAGCAAGAGTATTTTCATGATGAACAGATGGTTTGTGTATTCTAACAAGCTGGTTCTGTATGAACACGTTTTTGTCATGCACAACCCAACATAAACTATTACATACCCAGGTTACCTCACAGTTTTACTCTTCCAGAAAAAAGAAGAGTAACAAAATCAGTAACATGAGCACCTGTTTTCCCACATTCCCTGGTGACTTATGGATCCCCTTCCTTTTCCACTAATCACTAAAGCATTTCTCACAGGATTTTGCACAACCTTATCCATTCGTGTTTACACTGAACCACTTACAGCAAGCAAAGAACAAACCAACCCCCCAGTAACAGCAGCAATGCAGCACCTGGAAGACCCCTACCAAACCAAATAGAACAAGTTAGAGGACATTCTGCAATAGTGTATTTACAGAGACAGAACAATGATATTGTTAAATAGGAACATGTAGGATCAGGAAAAAGTCCACATAATATAAGAATTAAGCATGCCAGATTACCCATCAGTGGCTTTTGAGCATAACAATAAATGGATGTAGATAAAAGTAAATATATGAATATTTAATAAGTTCTTTTAAATTTTACAATGGGCTAAAGTAAAGCCCACTACTCTGCATACAAGTATTAGTGAAATAAATGAGAAAGCCAAATCTATTAAACATCTCTCCAATCCTATGGATACACCAGGCTAATAAGTATCATTTACTAGAATTAGCTCTCCCTGTTCCTGCTGAACTGAAGACAGGGAGGGAGAAAGGTCTCTTGGAATTCTCCTTCACTTCATCATTCCTTAATTTACCCTTCAAACTTCAAAGACAGGAAATAGCTTAAGAGTTTGGTGATGCTCATTTCAGCAGAACTGGGAAAAAATCAATTTAAGTTGCAAATTGGAAAGTCAGGGAGCCAGCTTCATAGCTGCAGCAAATCAGCATAGTCCTAAGTACTTCGGAAAAATAGTGTCTCACTCCTTCCCCAGCTGAACTCATGCTCTGGCCCCGGAGGATATGTGGCCCAACCCCAAAAGACACCAAGTTCTTACTACAATCTCAAAAAAAGACAAAATGCAAGAAATTGATCTGCTTAAAAATACTCAGAAAAATCAGTCACATGAGCCTACATTATAACAAACACAGAGTATAAAAATTTATGCAATGACAAGAAGGCAACTCTCAATTTTTCCACAAGCCATTTTCAAAACACACATATGCAGTCCCCGACTTCATAGCAAGTTCTTTAACTTCAAGCATTTGAAAGACAGCTTTGAAACAGGTTTGAATCCTAGGGAACATTAAACTAGGGGTACATGCAAAGAGAGAATTTGTTGGTTTTTTTTCCAGTGCTCACACCTCCCAGGAAAACTTTTTTCTCCAGTTTGTAATGCTGCTCTTTAGAAGTTAATAGATTATGAGCCGGGGGAGTTGATCCCTGCTTTTGTTTTTGCTGAAGACTGCCTTCACCAGTTAACAAATCTAAACTGCTTCTATTATCAAAGTAGTAGAATTTTGTTCCTTTCAGATCCAAAGCAGAGCCAAGAAGGAGGAACGCAGATTTTAATATATCTTTTACAGACCAGCATGAAGTACTACTTTTCCAAATAGCTACATCAACTCCCAAAATTCAAAGTACTTTTCAAATCAAAAGCTTCTGAGGTTTACATCTTTTGGTGTAACCTTTACAAGAACCAGATGCTAGAGCATTTGATGAACACTTCAGCACATGCAGAGAAACTGAAAGGCAGCAGTGACCTGCCCTGTGTCTTCTAGGCTTTGGATCATGCTAGCCCAAGAACAAAGAGGAATACCCATTTCCAGCTAAGTATTTGAAGTTTTAAAGATGTCTTTGGTTACAGCACATGCAGCCATCAAAACTTTGTATTACATTATGTAAACGTGATGATCTTCAGCATCCCAATATTAACATTATTATAATTTCACTTGATAAATTTTTCAGTATTCAAACTAAAATATTCCATTTTAACGGCAAAAATTGTAAAATCAGGAAGAGGCATAAATTATTCCAGGAGGTCTGGGGGGGTTGACTGGAGTCATTAATCTGCTGAAAGCCTTAGCTAACTTTTCTTCATAGTTTTTACTAGATCTAGACCTTTTCCAGATTAGGAATAGCTGTACTCATTTCCAGCAGGATTCTAATTAAAATATGACAGGATTTACAGAGGACTGTAATAACCAGGATTATTTTTGCCTGCAAATTTAAAAAGAATAGTTTTGTATTAAAAGTAATAATAATACATGTTACTTACAAAACACTTTTCACTTAGATATCTAAAATATTAGAATGAAATTCAGCATTAGTCTACATCTTACAGATAGAAGTTTTAGAAAGTATTCACTGAAGGTACATTGTACAAGTAAGAAACAGGTCAAAATTCTACAGACTATGCACCTTAGACCTTTACCAGAATATCAACATTTTCCATTTCTCTGGTCAGACTGCAGAGTCCTCATTTGTTTATACAGCCAAAGACTGCATTGTGGGATCATTAAAGTTCCCTACTTTACTTACTTCATTTTAAAAACTCTCTGCTTCCTCACTTATTCTGATAGGGAGCAATGATATAATGGGTTCAAACTTAAACAGGGGATGTTCAGATTGGATACATGGAAGAATTTCTTTACTGTGAGAGTGGTGAGAAGCTGGAATGGGATGCCCAGTGAAGTTGTGAATGCTGCATTCCTGTTGGTGTTCAAGGCCAGGCTGGACAGACCTTAGGTGGCATGGTTTAGTGGGAGGTGTCCCTGCCCATGGCAGGGCGTTTGGAACTAGATGATCTTAAGGTCCTTTCCAATCCTAACTATTCTATAATTCTACGATTCTATATTCCTAACCCTGTGCTACAACATACATCCAAGAACTGAAAAATGCAACATGAAGAAAAGATGAACTCACACCTTCACATTTTTTTTCCTATTATGCATGCTTTATTAACACCTCAAATTCTTGAGAAAAACATCTATTTATTCTCAAAAGTTTTTAAAAGAAAAATGCACATTTGAGGTCAGCCAATCATCTGTTCTTCAAATTCAGTAGTCTGTTGAAGAAATGAGATTAAAACTAAAACAGTTGTTTGCTTGTTTTCAAAAAGGCACTCTTACCCTGAACCAAAGTGTCAGGAACTGCAGTGACCCTGCAGGTCAAGAAAACACTTTTTCATCTAGGCAGTATGTTTAGCCTACGTAACAGCTGCAAGGCATAGCTTGTGATATGTTCCCATTTTAATAAAACTTGGAGAGGAACTACCAAAGAACAGCTATATTTCTGTGTTCCAAAATAAGACCCAACACATGTCATACTTTGAGCTTGAAATCTGTGTTCTGAGATGTCATGGAGGAACTGTTTCACTCTTCTGGTATTGCTTTGGTGAGCCAGGTGGATATTCAGCCTTCCCTAACTTATGCAGTGGTCGCTACTGATCAGATCAAATTTTGTAAACTATTCAGTAGCTCAGCATGCTAGAGAAAATCTGGTTATCAGACAATATATACTGTCTGCATGTTGCCTAAAGGAGAAAAAACATGCATACGGTGCACAAAAACTGGATATATGTGCTGGGCCAGACTAGCCCTTCCCCAGAAGGCACTAGGAAATGAAGCTCTGTTCTGGGATGCAGAACCCAATCATGCCACCTCCTGGTTAGAAATAGCCACTCTATTCTACACATTACACAGGTGTCAGTGCTTGGGAAGCAAGCAGTTGACTGAGATTTTCTACTCAACCACCCACCTTTTATATATGTATATGCATGAAAACATACATATGTAGGTAATAGCTGGCAGATTACCTCCAATAGCTTTTGATATATATTTTTGACGTGTTATATATTTATATATATTTTGAGGCATAAGGGAAGAGGGATTATTACAGCTGGTGTCCCCTGAATCAACACACTAAGGAGATTAAGAACGAAAGAAATTTACTAAAATAATTCCCAGAAAAAAAAACCACTTCTCCTTCCAATAAAATATTCATGCTGCCAAAAAGTAGCACACACTGTTGATGAGGCCATGGCCATCAAGATGAACCTCTGCAAATGCCTTTGACCTTCCCTTCAACAGCAGGTACTAAATTCTACTATTTGCACTGAATTGTGCCTTAAGCAGGCTTCACAGATTCAAACAGTACCATCTAAAGAGTGAACCACAGAAGAGTATCAGAATCTAACCTTCAGTTAATGCATTTATATTATTCCCTCTTTGCAAGCGAATTTACTGTTTCAAAGTACATGTTTTCTAAGATCACAGATCAAATGGTGCTAAGCTGCTTCAGATGTAAGAAAGGGAAAGATTTGTATTATTTTTCTTTGCAATCTCTTTCTTCTTTCCTGCTCTTAAGCAAGCCCGCCTTTTATGACTAACAACTTAGGGTCACAAAATTTACAAAGGTTGCTTTGTTATACTCATTCTAACATTTTATAGTATTATTATAGTAACCTTTTATAGTACTTTTTCGTTTGCCTAAATCTGGTTATCACCTGGGATCCATCTGCATCAAATTCTGCAAAATAAAGGCACTTCCTACGATTATAAACACATACCATGTTGTCATAGCATGATGTTTCAAAAGAAAAAAAAAAAATCACTTTAAAAAAATAATTTAAAAATCAAAACTCTGTTATAAAACCTGCAGTATATTCTCCTGACTTTCATTATTACAAAGATATTAGCTACATCAGTCAATATATTATATTTGTGTAAGGTGTAATGATTGGCTGATAGCATGCTCATGGCAATAGAAGAGTCCCATTAGCTTTAGTGAGCTTTCAACCAAGTTTGTAATGCACATCACTGCATTATGGAAGTTTAAAGTACCTTGTATTCATCTAGAGCTTGCACAGATATTACTCCTTTTTTTATTGAAAAGGATCTAAATGACAGATACGTAAACCTAGTTTCTAATGAAACCAAGGTATCTAAAATACATACTCTAAACATCAACGTGTTTCCCAAGTCAATCTTCCAGTTATTTACACGGCATTCCTTGGGACAGCAAAGTATAAAATGATTAATACAAACTGTCTTGTGAACACCGATTTCTTCTCATGCAATATAAACATCAGGAAAAAAGAAACTATAAGCAGAAAAGTGACTGCTCACAGATTAATGTATTAGTTCCTGCTGCCTAATCAATTTTGCAAGTATATTCTCTCAAGTAGCTTTCAATGGAAAATTTTATAAAAGTTAAAAAGCAGCACAGGCCTGACTTTAGCAGGACACAGGCTTGACCAACATCGTGGGCCAAAGATAACTGTCATATTCCAAACTGCCAAGACAAACAATTTTTATATAGCAATCTTATTATTATTGTGGGGTTTTAATGGAAACATACTTATTAGCTAAATCTGCCTTCTTATATGAAAAACAAATGAATCTCTGGGAGTCCAAAGAAATCCAAAACCCACACAAGACAAAATATTAGTTGAAATCCTGAACATGAAACAAACTGAATTTGCATTACATCAACAGTTTTCAGACTAGAACATTTCTTGCATGCTTGTATGAAAGGCTGTACTAATGCTTATTGAGTGTAAAGGCTAAGTAATTATATACATTTTGAATAATCATGCGCTGTCCTACAAGGAGCTTTATGACACTGAGCTGCATGAGTCTAATTGACACAACTGGAGATTTAACAAACTCATGCTATGCCACATGGCATAATCTAGGGACTTAAGATTAAAGTTAAAGGCCCAATTCTTACTGCCTTCCAAATGCCAAATGAAAGTATGAGGTCAATTGTACTGTCATTATATAGAGAAATTAGCTACCTCATTACCCAAGTAATGCTGGTATTTCCATGGGGAGAGCTGATCTTACTTTGGCCAGCTCTTCCAATAGATGCTGAACCCATGACATCTTTATATTACAAAATGCATAGCTAGCTTTAATAATATAGTATGTAAGACACTCCAAAGCCACAAGCATATAAATATACAGACATATATAAAATTTGGTTTGCTCCAAAAGTATACAGAAAATTAGCTGACACTTCACCTTATTAAAAATAACACTGATATAAAACAAGATTTGAACTCCCAAACAGTTCTAGCTGGTTGTAGCTTTCTATGTCATCCACACCTTCACTGCTAAAGTCACACACTTATATTTATATTCATAATCATAGACATCCAATAAACTAATATTTTCATAAGCAGACAAAAAACAAGCATAAGCAGTACATTAGCTACCATGGTAGGAAATAGCTCTGGAACGAAGAATCTCTCAGTTCTCGCTGGAACTTTAGAGCGTGCTGTGGCATAAACACGAATACAAATGGTCCTCCTCAACAATAAGATCTTCACTTCTGGTATTTTTTCATTTGATCAAGCCTTATCTGGTGTCATGTATTGATCAGGGTATCTTATGGCTAGAAGCAATAACATCTTACCTAAGAAAACAACTACCTGTAACCAGTTTATAGTAAAATCATTTACAACTATCTATAAAACAGTACAATCCTTCCAGCAACTGTAAAGCCTGCTACACAAAATAGTTCAATTAATACAGAAAAGCTCTCCACCTATTCTTTAGAGTTTTGCTACTTATTAGAAGAGGTGTTTTGTTCTCACTGCTGATTAGATTATACTGCAACCATAGTATAATACTCTAATGTATGAGGTGAGGTGTTCCTACCTATGGCAAGGGTGCTGAAACTTAGATGACCAACTCAAACCATTTTATGATTCTGTTACTTCAGTGCATTTTCCATTTCTAGTAGTGTAATAATAATCATGTAGGAACCACTTTTGTATGAAACAGGTAATAACCCAAGGGGAAATAAAATAACTTCCAATTAAGGCCCTAAAATAACCATTTAGAGACTGGGTTCATTTTCAGAATCCACCACAGGCTCCCCTCACTGATTTTTTTCTTTTTTTTTTTTTTTTTTTTTAAGAGAAATTATTTGTTTATGCATTCATACTCTGTACCTAACATGGTACTAGCACTTCTTAAGAGACCCCTTTCCTCATCTTTCTTTGTGTTGTTTGGCAAGTATGCAAACTCTCTGCCACAGGAAACATACCTTTTCTGTGGGTTTCACCACACATTGCACCATGCAGGCTCTAACCCAAATAATGGCTAAAGTAAATAACTTCTATTGATCCCTCAGTGGTGAGGGGAAAATAGCTACCAATTCAAGCACGTACCTGATACAGGTCAGCCTGTAGGACACAGACTTTTATATTATAAGTAATTTGTTGCCTTAAGTTATGTTTAAATACACCAAAACACACAAGGAAAAAGAACACATCAAGCAAACAACAAAAATCAATGGGGAAAAACATGGGGTTATATCTTTATGAAAAAATCCAGCATCATAAATTGAAACATATTTCTGGAATGCCTATCAGTTGTGTGCCCATCCACAGGTTCAACCAGCAGCATGTCTCTTCTAAACCTCAGGTTCTAGCAAAACACATGAAAAATCACAGCACTTTCAAGCCACGAGTGAATGCTTGAGGCTCTCAACTCTCAAGCAAAAACCTTCAAATCCACACTTAGGCATTTTATACAAAACCTACTGGCAATCAAGAAACCTTAGTATACCAGAAAAATAACACCTGGCCAGTATTAGTATATTTGTAGCTGAGCATACATTGCATTTTAAAAGAAATCCAGAGTCAGGAAGCAGTGCTTCGTCTCAGATATATGCCAGAAATACAGCATTACAGAGAGCCTTGCACCACAGACCCATGTGCTTTGGGCACACAAAGAGAAAAAAAAAAAAAAAAAAAACCACACGAAAAAGAAAAAACTGCCAGTTCTATACATTTACCTTCTACTTACATCCAGGAGCAACCAGAACATCAATTCTTGTTTCCTTAAAGAAGCTATACTCTTAACTTGATGAAACTGTTTTAACAGCCATCATATATTAGGCTCAAAAATGAATCTCTAGAAAGCTTGACAGATGGTGTTTTGAAAGATAATGCCAGGTATCTGGTGTGAATCTGACATTAGCATTCCCCACAGGCAGCTCACCTTCATTTTTTAAAAATCCTCTAAAACACATGCAGTCCTCGCTATACTAAAAAGGAACAAGAAAATTAATCACTTATTCGATCTTAGTTGTCCAAAATACAATTTACAGACTTGATTCCCAGAAACACCTGTTTTATTCCCCTATTTTAACTTCACTTTGCACAGTTTCAATTTCGTCCTTCATGCGTTTTCCTCCTTTCCCATGCATACAAGCACACACTCTCAGCAGATACCTCCCCCCTCTGGGTAAAGATGGAACTGCAAGGTGCCAAAAACATCCCTTCAATAAGGGCTCTCTTTGTCGTATGTTCATAAGAAAAACTTATGAACTGCGAAAAGTAGCGCAGTTGCCTCTTCAGTGGCAAGGTAGCTATGACAGAAGTGTGCTAAATGTGTCGGTATTCATACTGAATTTCCAAGCTCTCAAACCGAAGCACTCAAACAAAACCTAGACTCAGTATCTTCATTCACAGTCAATAGGAATTACATAGACTGCTGACACAGACAATTATTGCTGCCAGACCAAGTTTTAACCCATTATGATTTCCTTCAGATATAACAGAACTTTGGAAATCATTCACCACCTCTGAATGTGCATTTATTTCAATTTGTGAATCCCTCAAGGGCCTAACCATACACTTCTGCGCCTCAGCTTCATTCAAGTACTTGATAGGTTGTCCTGATTTATGTGCTGTTCTTCAATACTGCTTTATATTAGGTTCCAAGCTTGATAGGGATTCTTGAAGTTACTATTATATACCTCAGAAGAAACGTAAGTAGAAAGGGGAATTATTGGATTACACTTCTGCAGGAGCTGAAATGCTGTACCACAAGGCCTGCACTCAATAACTATGTTGAGTAGTTACAAAAGATACTAAAAGATAAACTTTCTCCAAGAATCTCCAGTAGAACTAGTTCACATAAAGCAAGGAAAGCAGAGTAAATCGCAACAAACAACAAAGTGTTACAAGTAGCAAATTATGGATCCCCATACGATACCAAGAGAAAGTCCTCAACGTCCTGGATGAAACAGTGTTATGAAATTGATAAGCCGTATCCAATCAATGCTTGACATCGCGCAGTCAACTAGAACAGCGTCCCATTAACGGCACAATACCATTACCATGTAGACCGTATTACTTCAGCATGGGAAATAAGAAATAACGAGTTTAACGAGAAACCAGCGTCTGCCTTTGTGTAAATAAGACCGTGAAGTACGGAAGCCCTTCCCGCAGCGGCCAGCCAAGCACAGCGGAGGCGGTGCACCGTTTCCCCAAGAGGGGAGCAGAGACACAGGCTCGCTGCCAGCGGACGCGCCCGCAGCAGAGCCCCGTCTGACGGGCTCCCCCAGGGAAAAGCCCGGCGAGGCGTCCGGGGCACACAAACACCACGAACTGCCCCTGCTCGACGGCGGGCAGCTCCGCGCCTCACCACATCCATGCATGGCCACGTCCCCTCTCGGGGGCTCGCCTCGGCACCGCGGCTAGGGGGAGCGGGGCCGTGCCACTGCCCGGCCCGACGCCAGCAGACACACGAGTTCCCACGCTGGCGCCCGGCCAGGACTGCCGAGCGCAGACACGAAGGGTGGCCCCCGCCCCGCGGAGCGCCCCGGACTGGGCTAGCGGCGGGGCGGCGGCGACCGC
>JAOEHX010030112.1:9781-29055 GCA_025448015.1 Bolborhynchus lineola
AGGTTCCTGATTTCTTCTATTCAGTAGCTTTGTCTTGCTCTTATGGCACGCAGCACAGGAAATTTTAATTTAAGTAATTGCACAACGTTATTTTATTCTTTCAGTTTCTTAGACATAATTATTTTTTTAAATGAAGAATAATCACAGTCCGCATAATTAATATTGATTTAAAAAACTAACAAACAAACCAAAACACAACCAAATCAAAAACTTACATGGTACTGAAACAATTGATATAGATATTGGAAGAGTGGTCAACATAAAAAAGATATTATTTTAAATATTTTGATTTGGATGTTCAGGTTCTCTGCTGGCACAGCTAGGCATAACCTTTGTAAATGTCACTTGAACTATTTCAGTTTATACCAGCTGAAAATATGGGTTGTGTAATAGATGCAGCTTCATGGAAGGTTTGAACCTGCGTGATTCTCTTGCTGTTACTTCTTTCTTGTTTTGCAGTACAATACAGGCTGCTGATTCTGGCAGGGAACACTCTTCCTTTTTCCTGCTCTACTGTCTGCTTTGGAATCACACATCACTGCTTCTCTACCTTCTGCTTGTTCCAAAGATGACATGGGCATCCAGGGGGACATTCCCATTCAAATGGGGATACTTTCAAATTCCTTTGAATTTTCTAACTAACTTCTGTGTGGCAGGCTAGTGTTGTCATGCTCAGGGGGTCACCAGGGAGTCCTGACTCACTGATTACACATCTGAATTCCCAGTACGTTAACACAGGTAGTTTGAAAACATAGCACTCCTGGGTTTATCAGGTCTATTTCTTGAAACATGCTATGAGATCCTTGAAAGATGCTAGACATGCTCAGATTGCTGGGAATTAATAGTGCTCATAATCATGTGGGATGTATCCAGCATCTCACTTTAATACTAGAGAAACTTTAAATGGTGCAATACCCCTTGAAATGCTAATTTATTTTCTTCTTTCCTTATAAGTTAATTCAGTCCCAGACTGACACGCAGCTATATAGTTCCATATATACAGGATATATTTGGTGGTGGGTAGCCAGTGCATGTTCATAAAACCTTGCTGTCCTCTAATAAATCTGTACGCCCATATTATTATTTCCATGTACTACAATCTGTTCTGCAGCTTAAGACGTGGCACTTAGCTGCAATCAGCACCAAAAAATAGAATTAGTATGCAGGACGCGTACAATTCTTTTGCTCCAGATGCTGTATTCAAACTGCAGTGGACCATTGAAGAAGTAGAGATAACCTAAGTAAAAGGAAAGTTAACATGAATTAACCTTGAAAAAACTGTGTGGTCAAATTAAAATTATCCTTCAAATAAAAATTATCCTGTTGGTTTTGATTTTAAAATAACTCCTTTAAATGAAATATTTTAGTAATTGGAGTGCTGAGCTAAGTTTTTAAGGATCCTCATGCTAGTTGCCAGGCCTGGATAGGTGTTTGAAAAAAACTGATATTTTAATTTACAGTTAAGCTTTACATTTTATTACCATACAGAACTTGCCTGGTAAAACATAAGGTTTGCCTTTAATGTTAAAGACTCTCACTTGGAAATACTCCTTGAAGAGTTGGATAGGAATGTGTTCCGTTTGAAGGAAGAGTCACATTACAATACTTTTACATTAAGCATATCACTTAAGGTCCCATTAGCAGAAATCAGGTCTTTTTTTATCTCCTCAAATGTGCATGCATACACTTTATAAGAAGACCATGGGTAATTTAGGTTTGAAACCTGATTCAGTTGAGAACAGAAGTGTTGATGTGAAAAAAATCAAAATTAGAAATGACAGAATTTCCCACAGGACATTAATCTCAAGTTTCAACAATTAATTGTAATAAAGTTTAATTATCAGATTATGTACCATTTCTTTGGTAGACTGCATCCACTCTATCACCAATTCCTGAGAATTCATCGTCTATCAGCCTGGGGTATCCTGCTTCCATAACCTCTGCCTCTTCATCATAACTATAGTAAGCAAAAAAGAAAATACAAATTCAGAGGATTTAAACATCCTTGCAGCTCGTTCTGTGCCTTTAATATGTTTTGAAGCTGCCCACATCAGCAGTAGCCAGCAGCCCTTAGGTATATTTTGTCTAGTGCAATAATGAAACTTAGGGCAATTACCAGGATATTCTTCTGCCAGATGTACAAGCTCAATAAATACAAAACTAATAAAGCTACGTTTTCAGAACTGATCTATAAAGTATGTATTATATGGAGACGATTGCACTTGGATGTACTGGCACTACCAGCCTATCTTGAGGCTGTTAGGAAATGCAAAGGGATGGCAATGTGTTAATTATGCATCAGACGTGGCTGAAAGCCCTACTCATGGACAGCAAGAACCAGCCATCCTAGGGTGGGACTGATTTCTTATTCTCATAGCACTGATTCCTTTCTGTGTCACAAAAGCAACTTGAGGAAGCAAGAGGGGAATTTTGTCTAGGTGACATGACAATATTACAAATTCTCCTGGATTAGGGCACTTTTTTCTTCTTTCACTCATTCAGCTTTTAAAGGCTGTACCCATATGTCTATAAAAAGCTTGTAAACACCTTTATGACATATTTTACACAGCTATAGCACCATGAAACCCATAAACTAGAAACATGTGAGCCACAATCAGTGCCTGGTTTGAAACAGCCTGCCGATCTTTTGATACTTCTGGACAGGTTATGATTAGGGACACACCAATCTGTCTCCAGCATACCTCCAATACTTATTTCCAGAAAAAAAGAGAGTCTTGCCAGTGTCTTTGATATGGACAGCTGCATCTATTCTTCTCATTTCTTTTGGGAACCCTATTTCATATATCTTTTTAGGAAAGTCTTCAACTATGTCATAGCCATTCAAAGCCCAGACTTTCTTTCCTGAAAATGAGAACAAAATATACATAAGTCTTTTGTAAAGGTTTGCCTTTAAGGAGCAGAATGAAATAAGGATACAATGATCGCTCTTTCCATACAGCTAACAGATTCTTAGATCACATACTCTGCAGGTATTAAGCAATTTATGCTATGATACTAGGTGTTTGAGCTTAATTGCATGTCTTGTAATTCACTGAAAAGCATATAGATTTGCACATGGTACAACCACAGAATGGGTTTTTTTGTGCAAGAAAGGTAGGATTTTTTTCCTTCTACTGATTACCATTACATCACTTAATGAACTTGAGTAAATATGTGTACGTCTCTGCCAACAACAAAATGAAAAACTCACCCTTAAACATGAACACAAGATCTTTGACGGGGTTTTCATAAGCTGCATCTATTTTATTTGGAAGCTCTGGCCAAAAGGACTTAAGTAACACCAGTTCTGCATCAACCATCTGAGGGTGCAGTCGCCAGAAAAACCTAGTTTATAAAAAGAAAATATATTTTATGTTTCTTGTCATACTACAGAATATAAGTATCTGGTGTAATATACTAAAACACGGTTAATGAAGAATGAATTTTTTTCATTATAGAATTTTCAATACATAGAGCCCCTTGAAGACCTTTTCTCCTCTCACAGTCACCTAGCTGCAGCCCATTTCTGTCACTCACATAGTGATCATCTCAAGCAACAAACTTGGATCATTTTTCATTTAGAATAAGAGAAACACTGCTGTCCCCTGTAAGGCTTCTGAATGTCGTGAACTTCATTCAGATAAATGTTAGTAGATTTTTGCATGTTGAAGAAAGCTCTGTGAAATGTAAAATGTGTACAAACATTGTCAGTTTTCAGCCATATCAGATGCACTTCATTATACTGGGCAGCCAAGTCTGTAATTGTATTATAAACCCTGCCTAAAAAGATACATGGTGTAATTTCTTAGAGGCATCTATATTTATTTGTGATTTTTTAAAGTTTATGTTTACTCAAATTGTTAGTAAAAAAATGAAATGGTTTTTTAGCTTGCTTAAATTTCATCCAGAACCCATCATCCATGATATGTCAGTCTCTTTACCTGTCCTTAAAGACCAGCATTTCTCCACGAAGTTCTGTTATTGCATCAAGTGATAATTCTGCATCACATTTCTCTGGCGTTTTGGGATGTTTTGGGTTGGGATCTTTTTCTCCAGCACCTGGAATTATATTGTATGATCTAAGTTTGACAACTTTGATTTCCTTTCTGTGGATCATGATATTGACTAGGACATGGAACTGTTTCCAAACAGCATGATGAATACAAGCATAATTGGTAAACGATCTGTATTGGGAAAAGTCTATTCTCTTTCTCTTTTCCTTTAGCCAAATACATTCATGGACTTTCCAGTTCAGCTGTTCTGCAGAGATGCTGAATGGACTTCCTTTTTTCATCCCAAGTTTTGAAGGTACCCAAGAATTTTATTCTTTCCATGATGAAACATGTATATTTCTGTTTCTACATTTTGACTCTGTTTACCTTCTCTTTTGAGACAGGTCAGAAAGCATAAAGACTCTGCTCCCCATCACTCGCCACTAAAGGAGACAGCACAGTGACCAACTGTCCTCTGCAGTGTTACTTCCTTTTATTTTCTTTTATTTAATTTTTCTCCTCTGACCTATTAAATCTAAACATCTTCTGTTCCTGAAGTCTGGTTGCCAAGGATCAAGTGAATTATCGTAATCAGTCATGACTGTTGACATTAAACATCTGCAGTTCTGTAGTAACTGTGCAGTGCATTTGTAAGAGGTTATAGTGACATAGGAAATATATAGCACCTATTATACAGACTTACCGTAGAGCTCTTGGATCCCTTGCACATCATCGTCAGGAAGCACAAAACCAGTTTTTCCAGTGTATGTGTAAATTGGAAACATCAAAGCTCCAGGGTCTCTAGAGTGTTCAAGTCCCAGTGAATGACCAAATTCATGGGCAGCAACAAGAAACAAGTTATACCCTATAACAAATGACAGCTAAAGTAAATGTATAGCTTCTTATATCACCAAAATGACTTGGATTGATCAACTAACCTTAACACTGTGCTTTAGCATATGAGATAATGAAGAAGACATCTGGATAAATGGAAAAGTTATGTATAATTGCTCGTCTTTTTCAAACTACCATGGGTTTTATTTTAATAAGGACTTAATCAATCGAATATTTCATAGCTGGTGTTCAACCTAAATCCTATTTGATAATGTTGTTTTGTAGGCAGATTTAGATTTCTTGAAATTTCTTAGCAACACTGGAAAGCTCTAGGGTGAAGCCTTAGCCCTACTTAAATTTGAACAGTTTTTTCAGGAATTCACTTCCACTACAGAGTCCATATTGTTTTCAGTGTTGTAGAAATTAATGACAGGAGGGTAAAATACCACAGTCCTGAAAAAAAAAATAAAAATGATTGTTCTATTAAAGCTCTGCACTGAATAAGCAAGATGAAGAATTTTCGAATTAAATGCAAATAAATGATTTACAGTTGATTTTTCTATAGGCTTAAGTAAGGTAGTTCCCATCAGCCTGTGATCAGAACTACCTGCTCTTGAGCTCCGTGGAATACCCAAATGACAAAATATCTAGATTGTGGTATTTTTAAAATTACTTCACTTAGAGGTGTATATCTTAAAATTTATGCTAGGTGTATGTTACACTTCCATTTATGACTGAAGGTTAAACACAGCTTCCTATGAGTGGACAGTGAGCATAATGAGGAACGGACAGTAAACAGGCAAACCAAATTGCTTACTAATATCAAACAGGACAAAATTGTTTATCTATCACCATTTCAGGTAATCCCAGAAACTTGTATTACCTCTAGAATTGTCTGACCAAGCTTCATCATCGTCAAAATGGGCATCTCCTCCATAGTCTGGACCCGGAGGAAAAGCATGAGCCAGCAATCCAGAGGGTCCATCGAAGGGGTAAAAGTCACCATGTTCTATAAAACAACATTCAAAATAATTAAGTCAATTATCCCACCTTACTGACAGCAATATAACTATAAAGTAGAAATAACTGGCTCTGCATTACCTTTCGTGCCAAAGGAGATCATGATATCAGCTACACCACTTCGTATTCTGGTGAAGTTAAGTGGTGTCACATCAGACCAAACTTTGAGTGCTTTTTTGAAAGCTCTGTCTACTTCAGCACGTCTCAGATCTGAAGTGTAATTCATAATTCTATCAAACAGATTAATATCTCAAGTTAAATTGTGTGAATAAAATGTGAAATACACTTTCATCTGACTGCACACCTCATTAGAAGTTTTTCCTTTCTTCCTCCCTATGTTCTTATCTAAAGACAAAGAGCTCAGCATACAGTTGCATACAGTATTCACAGAAAACACAATTTATAATTTCATTAAAACCATTCGGCAGTGTCTGAAATGATTAAACAGCTTTCTGTAATTTGTTTTATATGCACCAGAAGATAGAGAAAGAGACAGATATATCGTGTATTAAATCAGATCGTATCAGTAACTTCAAACATTTTTCTTGCCATAATGTAAATCTCACGATTTTTTTTAGCTGGAGGAACAAAACATGATCTAATAACCTTTTTATAGACTAAATTCTTCCACATTTAAACAATATTTATCACCAGATACTGAATTGATAGATTGCAGTGATTTCAGCTGAAGAAACTCAGGTTGCAACTGGTCAAAACCCCCTGCTGACAACCTTGAAGTATTAAGAGAGAAAGAGCACCATAGCTTCCCAGGGTCAACTTTCTGACATCATGGTGCAGGGTTTTGTCTGACCAAGCATAGATATCTATACCTGGACTGTGAAATGGAAGAGGGACAAGGACCAGTTCCAGTTCTCACAGCCACATTGCACAGTCTGGTTTGCATCTACTGTCCAGACTCTGTTCAGGACAAGGCCTATATGAAGGAGACGTTAAAACAGGTCCAAAGCAGAGCTAAGGAGTGAGCTACAGAGTAAGGGCTGTAAGGATCTGAGATGAGGTGCATAATATTAGTCCCTACCCCTCTTTCATTTAGCAACATGGATGTGCCCGGAGTGTCTACATGGAGGCCGGATGAGGTGCTACTAGCTTTCCTTGTCAGTTTTCCTTCATGACAAAGTGCAATGGAAAAAGTATGTATTTACTTCCTTGGACTGTAAGATGGGCTTGGGAGACCTTTCCAAAAGTGGAGCTAGGAAGATTTAAAACTGCAACATGAATTGAATTTTGTCAAACCCAAATGCAGCCTTCTCCCATCAACCCCATATACTTGGCAACATGGTGGGAAAGGTACCTGAAAAGGAGATAATAATACTAATAACACTGAAAATGCCACACATTTACCTGTAGGTCAAATTAGTTTTTGACCATTTCAGTTTTCTAGGGAAAAAGTTATATTCCCCCACATCTGGGACACCGCATCTTGGTTTCTGCATCAGCTCATATGTTTCTTCGTCTAATTTGCCTGTCACCTCCAATCCAAAAAAAGCTTGCATTTCTCGAAGTTTAGATGCCACTGTGTTGGCACTCTTCCTCATCATGCCAGCAGGATTTGAATGGAGACCATAATGAGTCCTGAGATAGTGCTAAGAAGTAGAAAAGAAATAATAAGCCTAGTTTCCAAACAGTTGTAACTACACAACTTACTATTTATAAAACATGCAAATTAATCATTTTATACTGTACCTCCGCAAACTGAAGGTCTTTCTCTGTGAATTCATGGCTATCTTCTAGGGGAATAGGGATTGTCAGGCAAAATGACAAACCCAACAAGAAAAAGAAGACAGCTGAAAGGCTTGATTGCATCATGCTGGATTTACGAAGTCTAAAGACCTGATGTCTTAGAGAGCAGTTACCTTTACTTTTATAGTCCAACCCAGTGAGTCACCACTTATGGGTAAATTAGTACTTCCTTGTCACTGAAAGTAAACATGCTTAGACAGCTACTTTTTTTCTCCTCCCAACACTGTGGTTTAGGCATCTGTTGTCCCACTGAGGGCACTGAAACTGAATCCTCTTATAAACACAGTCTCTGAATACTGAGATAGACTGTTGAAAGAAATGGGCAGAATCAAACTGCACTTTCTGATTATTTGGAATAACTTAAACTGGAAATAACTTTGCAATAACTCAATCTTCTCAGCTAGAAAAGCTGCCTTTCTACTGTTTGATAGGTAGTAAAAATATATAACAACCTCATGATTTTTAAAATAAAATCTGCAACTTTTCAATAGTTACACTAGTTCAACAGCGATTTTTAACATTTGGAATAGATCATACACACTTCAGTGCATAAATGTCGATTTGGCTAATAAGAAATAACATTATAGAGTATACACTGGGATATTACATTTCCTTTTTTCTCTAAAGAAATATAACTGTAACACATTGACACAAATTTTACTTCAGACATTCTCAAAGTGACTTCATATCTATCTTTCAGAATAATTTACTGCTTGAGATATACTCAAGACCAGAAACATTAAAAATTGGGAAATAGCTTTGAGTATTTAAAAATATTTTCAATTAGTACTAATACAGGTCATATAAAGTGCCTAGTTCATATAATTTATCTTCCTCAAGAAACATGAATTTACTCTATGAGTGGAACACAACCATAGATCAACAAGACAGACACTAGTCTGAGAGAGTCCATCTATCAGCTATAGGTAGGCAATGAATCTGTGTGTGTAGAGTGACAGAAATATGTGATTTTGACTTATGAGAAGGTTAATAGGATAAATCTGGTATTGTGACAGACACAGGCATTATTATGCTTCAAAGCTTAAAGAAGATTTCTGTCTCACCAGGGCCACTCCAATCTCAGCAGCTGCTAAGACTTGTACCATATCACGTACCTACAAGCGTGGATGCAAGGGAAGGACCACTCTCCCTAAGGGGAGGGTTTCTGCCACCTTCTCCTTTCATGGAGGTTCTGCCTGCATGGAAAACCTCAGGCAACTTTCTCATAGACACTGATACACACTTTATGGAATACACTACCCTGCCACAGATGTTGCCTTGGTGACAAAACAGGAAAAGAACAAAGCAGTGAAGCTGAATGTGTGAAAGCTCAATTTGTAATTCAAACAATGTTAACCTTCTGTCTTAGAATGACAAACAGCAAAAGCAAATAAAGCTGAGAGGAATTTGTTATGCAGCCTATTTCTACCTCTATGCATCTCAGCCAGTGCTAAATATGATTACACCAATTAGGAATAGACAAAACCTGCTCAAACTGTTTCTATATTGTCCCTTACATTGTCCATCACCAGCTCTGGGTCTTTTTTTTTCAGTGATGGTGACATAGAACCTGTTAATTATCCCACCTTCTTAAGAAGCTCTCTGCCTTGATACTTCAGTATAAACACTGAATCCATGTTGTCAATGTTCTCACAGTGCTGCGTTCCTTGCTAATGACAGACTGCCAGAATATGTTTATATCTTAGTTCCTTCCTTCCAACATTTCTGTATTGATATTTGCAGCATGCTTTCATTAATGTTGGGGTACTTGATTATGCAATAAGCAGAGTTTACAGAGAATTTTCCTTGCTTTATGTGATGCTTAGGAACAGTGGTGCTGCCTTGTCATGGTTTTCATGGGTGTAAGGAGTACTTTCTTGGCACCATGGAGCTCTGTGAGTGTCACTGCTCTGTAAAACAGTACCTGAGATCTCAGAAGTCCAAAAAATTAATAGCTCCACAGGTAACTCCTATAAATTTGAAATTCTCTGAAATTAGCTTTCTTGTGCCTAATGGAGCACAGTTGTATGCAACTATTTGTGTATCACTGCCCTTAACCAGACTTAATTAAAGGTTTTCATTCTTTGACACACCATTATACGGCTATTCTTTCTCAGCTGATGCTGGAATCATTGTTTCTGAAAAAAAAGAAATTACTTTCCTAGCCAGCTGCCACTGCAAAACATGGTTGGTCCATCACACTTTATGAGAGAATGAAACCAAATTATTTCTAAATGGTTTCAGGATTGCCTTAATATGTATAGTTTAGCTAACTGGTAATTAATGGTGAAAAGTAACCCGAGACAACATCTGAATAATATAAATGTAGTACAGGAAAAGAAAAAGAAAAAGAAAAACAAACAAACAAAAAAAACCAAACAAACAAACAAAAAGCTGGTAAGAAGAGAAAAATTAAAGAACTCTGTTAAGCCTAATGAATGATGCTGCAAGGTGTGCAGCCCTGTTCTTCAAAATGTTCAAGCTGCAGTAGTCAAGCCAGTAGTAAATAGAGTTATCTAGCATGAAGAGAATGATAGATTAGATAGGGAAGAATGATTTTTCACTTTCTACTATTTGTGACTTTTTCATTGCTCAGATGCTCTGATTCCTTTGAAGTTCACAGTGAAAACTCATTCAAAACCTTTGCCTTTATTGAGCTGTCCTGAGGCATTTCCAAGGCATATTTGAAAAACTGGACAAAGTAATTATAGCAAAAAACTGAAACAAGCAGCTTTTCTGAAAACAATTTCTCTTACTAGGTTGGTGTGAGATACATAAAGCTGGGCCTTCTGCTAACATAAGACAATGAAATGAGCAAGTGAAAAGACATTCCACTGTTTTGAACAGATTCTACAAGTCACAGGGCACAAATCAAGCTAGTAAAACAGAAATAGATTTCTGAAAGCCTGTGTAAGGAGCCATCTGAGGGTGGACTACGGTTGAATAGTGGTTTTGCACACTCAGTTGATTTGTTTGGAAGCCCTGGCCATGTAAATATACATGAAAAAATACATTTTCTTACACATTTCATTGCTATTTATATTACATCAGTGGCTAGAAGCCTATATTAAGGCATGGATTTTTATGTCCTCTGTACACAAACAGAAGAAACACTGGTGAGGGCCTGTGTAAACAAGCCGGTAAAAGGACCAATGAAATGAGCAGCATTCCCCCTTTTTCTGAAACTGTGTTGCAGATGTAGCGTGTGATTTTCATTTTAAGGGGAAACAAAACACCTTAACAGAGCTGGAAACCAAAAACAGACCTCTGAAATTACTATTACCTTAATACATTAACTTTTTAAAGCCTCAAAGAAGTTAAGTTTTTAGAGTCAGCAATGACAAATGACAATGTCAAAGTCTGCCAGTGTAAAGCAGTGTAAGATATAAAATCTATGGCTCAGGTTCAAGTGATGCTACTGTCTGAGTTAAAAAAAAATGTTAAAAACTATGAAGAGAGGTGTAACTGAAGGTGAAACAGTCAGCAGTGGCTCATAGACCTTCTGCTGACCCCAGTTCAAACAAATAAACCTGGAAAGTTACATTTTAAGAGCACTGAAACCCACAAAACTGCTAAACAGAAAGATTTCGATGAGCACTGCAAAATTTCTGCAGTTCTAGCATCTTGTGGCCATGGGTAAAGTTAGCTGGACTGATGGTAATTTTCACAGGCACAGCAGACCCTGGAACAATCGGATCTGTTTCCCCCCAAGGAAAAATGGCTAAAGAGGTATGGGAGATGAGGTGAGACAAAATGAAAAGTGCCTTAAAGCAGCACTTTTAAATACAGGAATTATGCCAACCATATGGTTTCAACATACATTTTGCTAGTGCAGCTAATTGAAAGGTGTCATGTTTGATTTACACTGTTTTTGGTGCCCAAAATAGCACAATGGGGTGAATGGTCTGTGACCCTGAAATAGTAGACACTCCACTTAAGACAAGTAAACAAAAGTGAATGGGTCCCTTTGTTAATGTTTCTTACCTCTAGTTGTATTTCAAGTGGACTGTCTCCAGTGCATAGGGCTATACCATCATGTTTGGATCAGCTTCCTCAAGGAAGAGGGTGGTATTCTAAGGTGCATTGTGCAGTTGGGTAAATGGAATCACAGAGCAGTTAAAAACACACCTTCTGGCTCTGCTTCTCCACATGGGATTTCATCTGTGGGACCTGTTTCAAGAAAAGGGTCAAACACAACTGTAAATGGTTTCCATTAGCTGCTCTTCAGCTGGGATGGCAAAGGATGTTACACTAGTCTGACCCTTTTCATATGAAACAGCTCATCCCTGTGCCATTTCCTGGCAAAAAGTTGTAAATGGGGTGCCCAGAGACATTCAGCAGGGTCCGGTGCCTGAAGTAAGACACATATAAAAGTATTCCCAAGAGGCAATGACTCTTGTTTGAACAGGTCCCTGCAGAGTGTGTGGACTGCTGGGTCCACCATGGATCTTCTGCTTTTCTACCTGCCTGCAGCACAAGAGCCTGCAGCACAGCACCTACATGAACTTGGCAGGTCCCAGGAGGTGCTGCCACACTGGGAACTGCTGATCAGCAGTAACTTTCTTCTGTATTCACTGAGCTCCAAGGTAAGATTCAGCTGTAGATTAAAAAAAACCACAATTTGGGCACCTTCCTGGGTGCACTTGTCTAAACTTTCATTATAAACAATAAAGTCAATACACTAACAAAACCCCAGACAGCAGTTCAGCTTACACTGAAGTAGACGTGTTGGTATTGTTTCAGTTGTCCACATATAGATACCTTATTTTTGAAGAGCAGAGAGCTCATCAGTCCTATGTCACATCTGACAGGCTCATGCAGATGCTTTGCATTCCCACCTGCATCTCAAATGGCACTAGATGCTTTCCTTCAGGCTGCTGTGCTGAGCCCCTTGCAGCTGGGCTCTGCTGCCTGTAGCAGAGCTGACTATAGGGGAGCCCCTCCATCTGGTGCACACAGAGATACTTCAGCTTAGGTGACATGCTAGAGCTGAACTTCAGGCTGATGCTCTATGATGCCTGAACAAACCGGGAGGCACCATGCTGCAGAAGTTTGTTATTGCTGTGAAAGTTGCCACCTTTGCAGGTGGAAGGTGTTCAAGCACTGTGCAGCCAAGAAGAGTGCTCCTGCTCACAGCTGGGGCAACAAGGGCTCCCACCTCGTGCTGACATACAAACTGAAAGGAAGAAAATGCCTCAAAGAGGGGTAGGAATACAAGTTTTCTCTGCCCAAACACCTCCTGAACAGGTAGAAACTTGGTGGATTCAGGAAAACTGCCCCAGAGAAGTGAGAGCACCTAGGTCAGCTACTCCATGCAAAGCAGGAGCTGCAGTTTGCAGTGGAGGTCAGACCATGCTCTGCATCTCCTTCCACTCTGAACACTGCTCAGGACTAGAACGGTCTTCCACTTTTGGTCTAATCATTCTATAAGAGCTACCTGCAACATTTTTCTGCTTCAGGATAAAGGTAGGATGCTAAGCTATGTATTATAACCTGTTTAAAGTTGTCACCTTTACACAGCAATATTTTTGCATGTGCAGTGACATGTCAGTAGACACTAAACTGCTCAAGATCTGCTCATTTATTGTGTTTCTTACTGCAGTTAGGAGTGCTCCTGTCTGCACTAAATGTTTGATGAAGATATTTATAGCAGTTGCTGTAATTGAATTTTATTGATTCTTGAAAGAAATAGATGGAATCTGTAAAAATAATTTTAGAAAGCATTTAAAGAATGTCTGCAGCCATTATGTTCTGAGATTGTAGAAGTATTTTATTCTTTCATTATGATTACTTTATTGCTTTGTCAAATGTGGTACCCAACTGTCAAAGCTCAATACTTTCTGATCGGGATGTTCAGGTTTTCCACGTGTAGGGTTTAATGCTTAATACGAAGATTACTTACTTGAAGTTATTTGAAGTTACATGGAATTTTGATTCAGTACAGTGATGTAGCAATGTACTTAAGTCACAACATAAGTAAAAATTATAACTAGTAAAGTACAACAATTGCAACATACAGCTGAATCACAGTACAAATGTAATTACTGGTCTCAAATATATGCTCACTGTAATGACGCTGTGTGTTCACAGTCCCTGGAAAGTTCAACCCAGCTCAAGACTCTTGGTCTTTTCAAAGTTCTTTAGCTGGTTATCATACTCATTGTGGAGCTGAGCCACATATGCACTGCTGTCACACAAACACTCCTCATGCTGCTCAGGAATTCATTTTGCACTCTTGATTAACTCAGGGGTAAACATTTACACAGGTTGCTGATCCACTCAGCAGGTGTAGCCTCAGTCCCATTTATGTTGAGAAAAGCTCAGCTTTCCTTACAGTGCTCATGCCAGTCCCGTCCTTATATTCGTGAGCACATCACCCTTACCTATCGCCTTAGAGCCTTCTTCACTGTAAGTGTTCATTGATTGTTCACATCAAGTACAAAATATTCAGTTATCTCTATTACTAGCAAATTGTACACAAACAATGAGTCTGTGTCTAGCTGACATAATTTTGCACCTAAGGGGAAGGAGTTGGTGAGCAGTACAAAAAGCAGAAAACAAAATCCCAGCAATCCAGTTCAAATGTAAAACCTTAATTTCCTGATTTTGTTTCTTGAGACACCCACCACCTTACATTTCTGAGTTTTAACTCCTGGTGTTTACATTTGCAAACACTCACAAGAGTGAAAACTGTATGAGCTGGTTAATTGTTCTATATCAGTTTCTGACAAGTATTTCACAGCAACCAAAGATCCACTAATATCATGAAGATATTAATCAATAAATTTGAACATGAGAATCCACTAAAGATAGATTTCAAGTGACAGTCAACTTTTGGAACCCTGGTTTGTTGGGGTTTTTTTTACTAAGACTAATGTTACTCGAAAATCTGTAATTTATGGAACTTGGGTATGTCTTCAGTATCATACGTAAGCATCCTCACTAAAATGTTTGCAAAGTATCTAATTTTGGTATTGCATTACTGTTGTTAAGGTACAGAATCACAGAGTAACTCGGCCTGGAAGCGATCTGAGGAGGTCTCTGGAACCTCCTCCTCACACCAGGGTTAGCTTTGAGGTCAGACCAGGCTACACAGGGATCAGAGCTTCAAGCAGTCATGGATGAAAACCTCCAAGAATGGAGACTTCACAATCTCTCTGGGCAGCCTGTGCCACTGCCCAACAAGCTCCATGGGGAAAAGGTTTCTCTTATATCCAGGCTGAACTTCCCTTATTTCAGTTAGTGCCCACTGTCTTTCACCTTCTTGCCCTCCACCACAGTGACATGCCCAGCTGCAGCTCCTCAAAGACCTCTCCATAGGCACTACGAACTGCTGTTAGGTGCTCCTGAAGCTGTATTTGCTCAAAGCTGAAAAAGCTCACCTCCCCACCCCTTCCTCACATGGCTGGTACTCCAGCCTCCATCTTAGTGGCCTACCCTGAATTTGATCCTTATAGGGGAATGACCTTTTTGATTAATTGTACTGCCACCTTTATATTATATTGTTCTGTAATGGAAAAAGATGGGACATTTATTTCTGTGCTGCTTTATAGTTGAAAACATACACTCTGCTAGGTAGCACCAGGAATTTTCTTAAATCACCATTTAGTAATCTCTTGCCAGTAATGCAAACCTTAATTTAAAGCTTACTACTTGCTTGTAGTACTTCCTGTAAAACTGTATGCATCAGACATCTAGCTTTTCTCACCTTATTCTCAAGAGCTTTTGCAATAGAGTTGAGAAATGGCTTTTAAAAAAGCCCAGCTGTATAAACAACATGAATGTGGTTGGCAAGCAAAACCAGGACTGCAAAAATTATACTTCCGTTCTTAAACATTTTTAGAATGTATGGTTTTACTCCTAAAACTCCTTACAAATCAAAAATTTACAGTAATCTTCATTCAAATATTGTTTTTTTTCCGTGCACTTTTGTGAAGGACAAGCACTTGTTAGGGTTTGTGATGATGTTTCTTTTTGGGTAATATCAATGCAACTTCTTAAATTCATTTGACATCATTCTGAACTATATGTGTGCATATATGGGAAGCTTTGAACCTGAAAAAAAGTTTGGAGTAGATTTTTAGGTGGAAATTCCAGTAGGTGTTGATTTGGGAAGTGAAAAGACATCAGGCATAGAGTTCAACTAGGCTGTACTGCATATGATTGATGCATCTGGAAAGTGAGAGGTAATACCTCATTCAGCATAGAACATTATTTTGTGAACGGTGGTCACAGCTCTCAGTTTTACTGATGCTGAAGACAGGATTTCACTCCCCAAAATCCACATCATGATCTTAGTGGATCTTCAGTTACTGTGAAATACATATCAGAAACTGATATAAAGCAATTAACCAGCTGATACAGTTTGCATGTGAACTTTAATGTGATTCAGACTAAGCTCTTTTGATACGTAATTTTAATATTTTGAATACCATATTAATCTATCTAATGCCATAACTTAGCGTGCACACTAACAGTGCTCTATATGAATATTAACAGAACATTTTCAGCCATTACTGCAGATCTCATTTCTCTTTCTGCTGTTTTGTGACATTCTACCATTTGCACCATGGCCTCTGCTGTATGGGTGCTCTTCTGTATTCACTTTCAGAAAAATATAATAGCTTCAGTTCTTCTTTTTTACAAGACCTAGCACATAATGGCCAGCATTCAATTGCAAATACATGGGATGGGGAAAAGATGATGTATTCTCCCATTGTGTCCCTGCTAAAATGTACTCAGGCTCTCTGTAATGTGTCTTTAAACATTGAGTATTTGCAACATAGGACCTGTAGGATGAAACAAGAATGAAAGGGAGGCATTTTTGCAGTTTTTTACAAGTCCTTAGAAAGTAATTTCTCACCACAGTATCTCTGTTCTTCTTCCTTTACTGAAAAGTTCCAATAGTGTTTTCTAGCCTTTGCATTTAGCATTTTCTTTTCATTCTATGATCCTATGATTCCATGATCCCATTCTTCTATGATTCCATTCTTCTATGATTCTGTGGAATCTGCCCTTTCCCAAGCAATAAGCTAAACATTAGATGTTGTAGACTCCTCCTAGACACAATAAAATAAACAAGCATTTGTCTTGCTAAAGGGCATGAAAGCGGCAAAAAACAGACTGTCATTTTCACACCTGATGAAAAATACCTGAGTAAGGAATCATACAGGAGTTTATATCTGTAAAACATAAGGGAAACACAGCAGAGGAGCCACTGTTTTATCTAGGTTACCTAGATTTAAAACATCACAACAAAAAATTGCTTGTTACAGAGAATATATGCTCAGACATTTTTTGGGGCCCATTGCTGTTGACTTCCATGTAGACTTTAGCCACCTGAACACTGCACACAGTGGCTTATTGGGTTTATGTCATTGTCCTAATGAATATTATCTGCAGGCAGTCATACTTGTTACCAAGGGATTGTGCTAAATCAATTTGAATTTGTGTCTAACATCCAGTACAGAGATGTACTTTTTGCCCATCACTATAGTTAGCTATGTTCAGATGTTTCACAAACACAAGGCATATTAAACAGCTGCTTCAAATAACTCCCACTGTGTAAACTATGTATAAATCTTAGAAGTTAGTTGACTCATACCAGTGGTCAACCTTCAGATTTGCTGAATTGCTTCAGTCTCTCCATTTAACATACAATGACTAAATGGTCCATCTAGCTCAGTATTCTGCCTCTTAGCAATGGTAATAAGAGATGATATCTAGACAGAATATGAGTTTGATGAGGTTTTGACTAATACTGACTGCTTTCACAGTCTTCTGTAATAGCAAGTTCCACATATTCACTTACCACTTTTACAGAGATGTTTTCACTTCTCTGTCTTAAGTCAGACCCCTGCCAGCCTGATTCAATGCTACACTCACTGTAATACTGTAGGATTTGATACATAACAGCTTTAATTCACCTTCATGATTTTGCAAATCTTAGTTATGTCAAGTTCTTGATCTCCTCCAAACTTCTATTTTGGTAGCTGGTCCATTCACTCAGTAATTTAAATTGCCTTTCTGGGTACTTTCTTTACTATCACTATACCCTTTCTGAGATTTGGAGAATAAATCTGCACAAAGTGCTTCAGAATTGGACACAGGGGGGTTTCATATAGAGGCAAAATTATGCTCTCAGTCATTCATGTTCTCAGCACTTATCCTGATGCTGCCTGGCACTTTGTTGTCTTCTTTTAGCTGCCACAGCATATTGACCCATTGATTTCTGAATGAAGGTTCGTTCTTGTAGAGTTCACTCTTGCTCTTATATAATAGGCTGTTTACCTTCCAAATCCAAAAGGTAGAAAGAATGTGAACTAACTTAGGAGAACCAAGGCTGACATGACTGCAGATTTTTGATACTACCACCTTCCTGGTAGCAAAAATAAAACAATTCTAGAGGAGCACACAGTCCTCTAACATTGTCAAAACATAAGGATTGATTTAGCTTATTCTGCATTTTTTGTTTCGTTGCTTCATTATCATTTCCAAGAAAAGAATAAATAATAGGAAGAAAAGATCAATTTCCCATTCAAAGCTAACATGACAAAAACTGCCACGTGGCTAAAAAAACTGTAAGTTAAATTATAGGATATATGATGTGCTGTGCACCAGATAAATATGTATTTTTTTCTAAAGCTGTGTAACTGAATCTTTGTTCAGTCTGAATAAGAAAAAATAAAAAAATATTTAATCTGAAGTTTTTTGTGTTTGTCTTTCTTATTTGAAGGAAAAAACAACCTAAAATAAATCATATTTCATCTATCTTTAATGAGAGCTAAGTCTTAAGCAAAATTAATGTGAGACCCATGGGTAGTATTAGTGAGAACAGTCAGAAGATCCAGGGAAGTGATCACTCCCCTATCTCGCACTTGTGAGACCACACCTACAGTGGTGTCCAGGTTTGGGCTCCCTAGTACACAGAAGAGGCTACCAAGATGGTCAGAGACTAAGGCAAAAGACACAGGAGGAAAGGCAGAGAAAGCTGGGTTTGCTTATGCTGGAGAAGGTAAAGGGGAGAAGATGGAGACACTTTTCTTGGATGTGCACAGAGAAAATAGAAGAGGCAATGAACACAAACCGGAACGCTGGAAATTCCACTTATATATTAGAAAAATTTTCTTTATCATGAGAGAGGCAAAATATTTTAGAAGTTTTGGATCTTCCCCAAAATTCGAATAGTCAAGTCCTTAAGAAACATGGTCGAATTAAACATGAGCAAGGTCCTTTCTAACCTAAATTAGCTTATGTTTCTGCAGTTCTTTGATGGCTGTTCTTGATCCAGTAGGTCATGGGAAGGTCCTTCAGAAGAAATCTAAATATCTTAAGAACTCAGCTGCTGAGAAATAACACTTAGCACATTGCATTTGGTTTTGCCGATTGTTGTGGGTTTAGAGTGGATCATGTCCCTTCCACACAGTTCAGATTTGTGGACAATTTCAGGTGCACTGAAATTGCATTTTTTGAGTGAACGAAATATTTATCTAAATAGCTTTTTAGCTCTGATTTTCTCAGATTTCATAATAGTGAGTCAATTATAAAATTTTTAAAATTAGTCTTCTAGCTTTACAGTGTTTCACAAGCATTAGATGATTAATCCTTATATATAGCTATTAATTAAGTAGTTTATTGCAGGGTATATAGTAAAATTGGTAAAGATTG
>JAOEHX010030116.1:0-13913 GCA_025448015.1 Bolborhynchus lineola
ATTATTATTGGGGGCAGCAGCAGTGGTTTGTGTTATACCTCAGTCACTGAACTGCTCTTATCTCAACCCATGGGAGTTACATTCTTTCGACTCTCCTCCCCATCCCTCCGGGATCAGGGGGAGGAAGGGGGGGTGGGGAGCTAACGACTGTGTGGCTGATTTACTGCTGGGCTTAAACCATGACACTCCCTTATGGAATCCACTCCTCTCTTTTTCGCCCCCCTCATTTGCTACTTCATTCCCAGTTTGAAAATGCCCCCAATGTGTTTTTACAGAGAAGTTTGCAGTCCCTTAGCCTGGCCGGCAGCTCTTCCTCCACACTGTTGTAGAAGCCTATCTGCAAGGTAGGCTCTCTGGAGCTCACGTGCCACTTCAAGCCTTAGGAAATGCTCAGGGCACCCTGAGTGGACAGCACTGTCACTGCCTGGGTCTCTCAGAGCCTGCCCTGAGCCATCCTCCTTTGCTATTTATAGTGCAGTTGTTCCATTCCTCTGTGGTCGAGCTCTGCTTTCAGCCTTGCTTGGGCACTGAGGGCACCAGTGCCAGGAATAGCTCTGGGCAAGGAAGACTTGGGAGTGGCTGCTTGAGCACAGATCCCAGTTTGGGCCAGCCCAGGCTGCATCCATGAGCTCTGGCTGTTGGTGAGCATCAGCCTCCTCTGTGGCACAGTTGGTTTTCATGCAGGGGAAGTGAGGGGATTGCCTTTCCTTGCCTGTGTGCATGCCTGGCTCCCCTGCGATGCTGAGAAGAGTTCAGAAGATGGCATCTGGAAGAGTTGCTCCAGTGTCAGGTCCAGTGAAGGACCTTGGTGTGATGTGCTTGCAGTGTGGAGAACAGTTGGCATGGAAAGCCCTGCTCCTAGCATGTCCTTCAAGCAGCGGCTGTGACCTCTTGTGTATCCTGAACTGTGCCCGTTAGGACAGTTGCCTCACATGGTTACCCATTGGGGTGATGCCTTTTTGGTAGAGCACCAAAGAGGTCCTGCTCTTCTTCTCCCTAGCTTGCTGGCCTCGAGGGAGCTCCAGCTGAGGTCTGAAAGGAGCTTTAGCACAGAAAACCCCAACACTGTTCTCACACGGCTGCCTGGGCAGAGCTGCTCCAGCCCTTTAGCTCGTGATGTCTGGAGATCAGACCTGAACAAATAATTAATTGCTTGATTTAGTGCCCAAAATGAAAAGCTGGAGGGGAAATAACTACAACCCAGCCCAGGCAGGTTTGAGAGCCCCTTCATCTCCTAAATGTAACACAGCTCAGTTTCCAACAAAACAAAGCCTTTTGTTCCTGTTCAAAACTTGTCTGGAAGTAGCAAATAACTCTTGAGCTGTGTGCACACTGCAGTTTTCAATCAGTAACTATTCACCCAAAACCACTCACCCGGCTCAGGGTGACCATGCATGGCAGGTACCTGAGGGCCTGGATCACAGCTATGTCCTTGGCACCTTCCCAGAGGTGGTGGGGAGGATGGTGTCCTGCCTCTTGTGGACTTTTCCATGTGGAGGAACGGGTCTGGGGTGGTTGGAGTCCCTCTGCCTCCTTTGCTATAAGTAACCTGATTAATTTTGTGTGAGGTGATGCAGCCTTCCGACATCTGAAGGGAGCCTACAAGGATGCTGGAGAGGGACTGTAGCAATAGGAGAAGGGGTGATGGGTTTAAACTTAAAGAGGGAAGTTGGGGTTGGATATAGGGAAGTTCTTTACTGTGAGAGTGGTGAGACACAGGAGCGGGCTCTGACCCCAGAACTGCATCTGCCACAAGCCCACAGCAGTGGAAGCATCGGGAAAGGGCAGGGATGAACAGGTATTGATGCCCGGAGCACATCCGGAGATCGGGACACAGCGAACCTAATGGATTCAGATCTGGCCATTAGCTGCAGCACAGGCGTCAGCAAAAATGCAGATATTAGAAACCTAACGCCAGCAAGAGGGAAGGGAGCTGGAGATCAGCCCAAATGCTCTTCCTTTTGTGTTTCAAGAGGCAGGTGGGTCCCTGGTGGTGCTTCTGCAGAGTGCCCAGGCTTGGTCCTGCTTGTGCTGGGTGGTGGGCATGTGGAAGAGGTTTGATCCAGGATGTGCAGCCTCTGTATTAGTGTCAGAGCAGCTCTCCAGTGTTAGGCTTATGCTCCATCAGGCCCAGGAAAATGCCAGTCAGTGTCAATACTTCACCTGCTGAGCATCCTCTTGGCATCAGACAACTTGTAGTCCAGGGAGGTAAAGCTGGAAGCAGTGTATTGAACAGGTATATCCTCCATCAGCTTGCTGGGGAGGGTCTCAGCAGCACATTTGGGGTGTTGGCATGTCTGGGGCCATGTCCTGGGTATTGTGTCCAGAGTGCTGCAGCTCTGCTCACACACCGGCTTTCAGGGTCTGTCCTGCTCGTCCCCTGCTGCAGTGAGGGTTCAATGCAGCACATGCAGAGGAATGCAAATCAGCACCCTGCTTTATTCTGCCCTGGTGTCCCCAGAGATGTCATTGAAGGCTGTTGCCACCTGCATCCTTCCAGCTTCCCCTTGATCCTAACAGGAACAAGAGCATTTAGGGACAGTGCTGCTAGCTGGGTGGCTTGAGAGCTGTGGCGAAATGCAGCTGCCCAACTTGTAAGCATTGCAGTATGTCGGGTAGAGTTAAGCCTCCTACACAACACTTGCTTGGTCTGCTGTGGCCCTGGACTCCCACATTGCCCTGCACAGCCCCTTCTCCATCTGGGTTGTGGACAGGGAGGCTGGCTGCTGCGCTGCTCTGCAAAGGCAGCCTGTGTCTAACAGGACCTCGTGATTGGAGTCCCTGCCAAGAGGAGTCGCTCCCTGGTGCATTCCTGGGGTTTCAGACACGGGGAGGTAAGCAGTGAGGCATGTTCCTGTGTCAGACCCAGCCTGAACTTGCTTGTTTCCTCTGGAAACAAGGAATCAGTCTGGTGATGGAAGTCCCAGCTTCAGCCAAGCTTGAAGCTTCAGCCAACACCCTTCAGTGACTGTTAGCTCCTTTCCCCAAGTGCTGTGCTTCTGTCAGAGAGGGTGGCTATTCAGTGTGACCTTTGCAGAATAAAAAGCTGAACCCTTCGAGCAGCAGAACTGTGTGTGGAGATAATCTTACAAGAGAGCTTGGTGCACAAAAATAAGCCATAACTGAGGCACAGCTGACTGCTGTCTCAGGCTGGGATTTTCTCTGTACCCTCATGGTGTTGAGGGCAGTGGGGAGTCAGGGACATCTTTTCTTTCACAGCTCAAGCCCATGGCTGCTGCTCGATCTCATCTCTAGAATACGGTGCCTGTTTGCCACAGGTTGCTCTTTCCAGGGAAACAGGAAGGTGGAATTCTCACTGAAGCTTTGCTTATCATGAGCCTGGGGAGGCAGGGGTGGTAATCCGGAGCATGGGGTTTTAATCTGCTCTCCTGGCTGAATTCCATTCCGCCTCTGTACATTCCAGCAGCTGCCCCGCTCTACGCTGCCTGTGTGGCATCCGCCGGCTGGCACAGCCCCCCTCGAGTGGCAGCGTTTCAGAGAGGGACAGGGATGTGACTGCGTCATAGCACAGCACCCATCTGACAAAGTGCCTTATGTGCTTTAGAGGTGATGTGCTGAAGGAGGAACCAGCCTGTCCCCTCCTTGCTCTTTGAGAGAGCAGAAGAGATTGTTCCCTTTTCTCAGTTCTTGCTGTGCAGCTCTCACCATGGCTGTCAGGCCCCTTCTCGCCTCCTGCAAGCTTATGAAGCTGCTGTGTTGTGCTCCTGCTGTGCCCCAGTCTAAGCAGGTCAGCTAAACTGTTACTGCTCCAAAAATGAGACCTGGGAGAAGGATTTGCAGTTTCTGTCGCCTACAGCTAGGTAAGACAACAGGCATGGCTCCGAAATCACTCCTCCTGGCTGCGCTGCAGCTCTTTATTGGGAAGAAGCCAGGGCATCCTGTCATGTGTAATGGGGGGAACATGTGTCATATGTCCCTGGGGGGACAGAGTAAAGGGGCAGCAAGACCTATAGATAGTCCTGCTGTGCCTCAGCATCACCTCTGTAGGTGCATATTAGCTCTAGGGGAGACAGGAGGTTAAGATGCCCACCCTGCCATGGGCCTTGCTGCCAGAACTGGTGCTGTGGGAAGACAGAGCTGCTCACCTCCGTGCTTGCTGGGGTGGGGGAAACCTGCTGATGCAATGGAAAGCTCCCACTGCCAGCTCTCCTAAACATTAACTGCTCACCTGATAGTTGCAGAGCCAGGGAGAGCGAAGGCCAGCTGAGCAGTGCTCCTAGAAAAAGCAGGGATCTTGGAGGAGCAAAGAATCAGCACATGGACAGCCCAGGGGGAGTCTGGGGCTGGAGCAAGAGAGGGGACCTCATTCTGGTGTGTTTGCCATGTCCCTGGTCCCTGCCAAAGGAGGAGCTGATCTGCTCACAGGAGAACGTGGGGGAGGAAGGAGAGCCTGCTGCCAACAGCACTTCTGCCCTGCGCTCCTGTGCTGGGGTTGGGAGCCGGCGGTATTGGGAAACCTCTCATCTTACTGCCGGCTGCACTCATCTGGTGCGAGCAAGGAGACTGAGCAGGGAGGGCAGGGAGGCTGAGTGCTGCAGCTGCAGGGATGGGTGTGGAATCAGAATGATTGGGGTGGAAGGGACCTTCAGGATCATGTAGTTCCGACCCGACCTTGAGCGCTGCCAGGGATGGAGCAGCCACAGCTTCTCCGGGCACTCTGTGCCAGCACCTCAGCACCCTCACAGGGAAGAATTTTTTCCTGATGTCTCATCTCAATCTCCCCTCTGTCAGGTTGAAGCCATTCCCTTTGTTCTGTCACTACATGTCCTTGTAAAAAGTTCCTCTGCAGGTTTCCTGTAGCCCCTTCAGGCACTGGAAGCTGCTCTAAGGTCTCCCTGGAGCCTTCCCTTCTCCAGGCTGACCCAGCCCAGCAGAGCTGTTCCTGCCCCTTGGAGCATCTTTGTGGCCCCCTCTGGACTTGCTTCAATGCTTCCACGTCCCTCTTGTGTTGCTGCCCCCAAAGCTGGGGGGGGGGTGTGGGGTGTTTCACCAAGGCGGAGCAGATGCGGAGCAGAGCTGGGACAATTGCTGCTGTATCTCAGCTGCCAGTACCCACTGCACTGCTTGCCTGTGAGCTGCTCCCAGCCTTGCCCTCTGCTTGCTGTGCCTTTCACATTTCACAGGGGAGGAGAGGCTGTAGCTGCCTTCCTGCTTGTCCTCTCCTCCCCACTGCCATAAACATCCTAAAGCAAACACCTCCACCCCACCTGGGCTCCCCAGCAACCTACCTGCTCCTGCCCCAGCTGGGGCTCACTGCCCCGTGTCAGGCACTGATAGGGAGTGGGCAAGATAGGGAGGCCAGGAGAAGAGTGTGGAAAGGCAGTGGTGGTCAGCCAGAGCAGGAGCCAAAGTCCACCCCAAGCAGTGCTGTTGGCAGGTCTGGGCTTCCCCGGGAGCACCGTAGCTCAGCTGCAGCACTTGGCCCATGTTGATACCACGGGACAGTCGCGGACTGAGCTCCATGAGCAGGGGAGCAGAGGGAGGGTTCTTTTGGAGGTGCTGGCTCCGGAGAGCAGCGGGGCAGCCCCGGGGGTTCCCTCTCCATGCTGGGGCTGTGCTGCGCAGGGAGGTGCTCTGCCCGAGCGGGAGGTGGATGCCTCGGGGGGCAGTGATTGCAGCGCAGACCCAGCCTTCCCCTGCAGCTCGCCGGGTGCCTTTGCAAGCTCTGTGCTGGCGTTGCCAGGCAGGCTGGGGCTTGCTGCCGCAGCTCGGCCTTGGGTTATGGAGTGGGGGGCAATTTACATTGCATCTAAATTGCTGTGCAGGCAGTTTGCATCCTAATCCCTCTGCCGGCTGCCGTGGTGGCCTCCTCCTACCGCACTGTGCCTTCTCCGTGCACCCTCCAGCGGGATCCCCCCAAGGCTGAGGCAGGCAGAGGGGCTTCTGCCGCTCACTCAGGGATGGAGCCTGCTGCCTTTCCCTAGCCCTGGGGCCAGGCGTGGGGGAGCTGCAGGTAGAGCCCGTCTCCACATAGTTAGCATTCCCAGCCTCCCGCTCCTCCTGCTGCCATCCTGCTTGCTCCCGCCGTGCTGGGCAGCTCCGGGGAATGCTGTGCGTTTTGGGGAGCGCTGCTCTTTTGGGCTGTCGGGACACAGCTCTTTCCTTTTCAAGCCTTACACTGGAATTTGCACTATGTCCAGGTGAGGAGATGATAGCGTTTAGATGGTGGCTGATCTCTGTCCGAGCAGCAACGGCTGCGCCCCAGCCCGGCCGTATGTGCACCCCTCTCTGTTTTGAATAGAATCACAGGTTGGAAAAGGCCTTTCAGATCATCAAGTCCAACCTTTCCCCTGGGACTTACTCACTAAACCCGCCAGCCAAGGGCTCCACTGCCTTCCCTATCCCTCCCGAGTGTTTCTCCATGTGGCCAAAGCCTCTCACCCTGGGAAAGAAGGATGCAGGTGCTGGGTGGGGGTAAATAATCCCTATGCTTCCCTTATCTCAGCAAAGGAGGGGTATTTGAGTCCTGGAAGCGAGAAGGGGGCTCGGAGGGAGGGAGGATTCCTCCCCTATTTACTTCGGGCAACTCCGTGCCCCTGGCGCTGGGGGCTCTTGAGTAGAAAGCGAATTTAATCTCTTGTTTTGTTTGTTCTTTCCTCCTCCCAAAGGGGGGCCGGTGCGGGGGGAGCTTGGGTTTGAGAGCGGGGAGGAAAGGGGGGGAAGTGTCAGATCCGAAAGGGAGGAGTAACGGGAGGACGGGAACGGCAGCCCCAGAGGGAGCGGGAGCAGCAGCGGGAGGAGAAGGAGAAGGGAAACGGGAAAGGCGGGTAAGGAAATTGCCTCCTGGGGGGCAGGTGTGGAGGGGGAGAAGGCAGGGCAGGAGGGGTGAGGGTGCTGAGGGGTGCATGGAGTGCTTGGGTGCTGAGGGGAGGACAGGAGGGCCTTTGGCAACCGGCCTGCTGCTGGTCCCCCAGAGCTCCTCTCCGGTAGTGTGCTCACTTGCGGGACTGAGGATGGAGTGCTGTTCTTTCGGTGAGCCCCCGCGAGTGGTCCCGGGGGAGCAGGAGGGGTGCTGCTGTGTGCCACCGCCTTCTCCGGGCTAAAGTCCCTTTCCCGTCCCTCGGCTTCCCATTCTGCTCTGTGCTGGCTGAACATCCCTCATCCCGCCTCTCCCCAGCCCCTCACACTGTCAGCTCCACACAGTTTGGGGGATGCCTGGGAGCGGTGCGGAGCAGCCTGTGGGATGGAGCCGGGCTGGCAGCAATGGGCAGAGACCTCACTCGTGGGGGGAAGAAGCATGCCTGGGCCTGGCATGCTCCACACATCGGCTCCCTCTTCCCCGCCATGCCTGTGCTCTGTGGAGCGGAAAAGCAGGGAAGTGCTGGGCCCCACTGCAGGGAGCTGTGGTGCTGGCAGGACCCCTTTTCCCTATGGGAAAGGGTTGCAGCCCTCCAGTGCTGTGCCTGGTGCCACGGACGCATCCCCCAGTGTTTGAGGGTGACCATGCTCCTTTAACTGGCCTTGCAGGGCCTGTTGCTGCATATCCCATGCTCCTGGAGCAATTCCCATCAGGAGATCCCTATGCACCCTGGCCCCGGGGGCTGCTCCGGGTTGTCTCCACCCTGTCCCAGCCCCCAAGCCTGGTGGCCCCAGGGGCATCTGCACATCAATGGGCCCCATCGGGTATGTTCGTGGGGGAGCAGACCCTAATCCGGCCCATTCATCCCAGAGGCAGCTTTTGTTGAGCCTCCAGATGTTGTGTGGAGGGCAGGGGCTGTGTGGACGAGGTTGGTGTTGCCTTGCTTCGGGGGACTCATTGTCTCCCGGGGCAGGGCTCCCTATGGATGGGCTGTTCCGTGGCTGAGGCACGTTTCACTGGAGCCTGTGGGGTTTTTCCACCGCGCTTTGTCGGGGCAGGTGGCTGCGGATGGAGGAGGAGGTGTTGGGCCTGCAGCGGAGCTGGGCTCGGGAATTCCCCCTGGATGGAGCCAGGATCCACCCCAGGACCGGCCACCCAGTATGAGGGGGACCTTCCTGCACAGCCTCCCTGCTCCCCTGGGAACCCTTCACCCTTTCCCTTTTGCAGGGAGCCAGGAGTAGAGCTGAGTGAAACCGCTCGGAGGACTCCGAGTGTTTGAGGTCCTCCCCAGGGCTCTATAGCCGTGGCAAGGTGGTGTGGAAGCCCGGGGTGGTCCAGGTGCCCCAGCACACTGCAGGAGGCTGCCAGCCAGGAGACGCTGCTGCTGGAGAGGTGAAAGGCATCTTTCACCACCGGAGATGAGGAATGTGCTGCTGGGAGATATGGAGGCACCTTTGGGGCTGCTGGTGACCGCACTCTCTGCTTCCCTTGTCCCTCGCAGGCTCTAGGATGCTGGGGCCAGCCGGGCTGGCGCTGCCCACCTGATCCTCGCCGCCCGTGTCCCACCGGCACACCATGTTTCGCTCCTGGCGCATGAAGCTGAAGGTGCTGCTCGCTACGGTGACCCTGGCTGTCCTCCTCTGCTGGCTCTACCTCTTCGTGGGCAGCCTCGAATGTGAGTGGGACCGTCCTTCCTCAGATCAAGGGACAGTCCGAGACAGAGGGTGGCCTTGGAGTGGTTGCTCTGCAGCTCTGCAAGTCGCTGTGGCTGTATCTGAGCTCCGCATTCCCACAGCATCCCTGGGGAGCAGAGCTGTGCCATTGGCTGGGCGCCTGTGGGGTGTGCGGGGACCTCTCCGCTGGGGCTCTGCCCCACCATCCACACGTTATCCGTCCCTGCCGAGCTCTGTGCCCATCGCGTGCCCCATGTCCTCCCCGCAGACGGCCGGTTCCTGCTGCTGCCGCCCTGCCTGAGCGAGCAGCCGAGCCGGGACGTGGAGCAGGAGGCGCTGGCATCCCGGGTGCGCCGGGTGGAGGAGGAGAACCAGCAGCTCCGCCTGCAGCTCAGCCAGGCCCAGGCGGAGGGCAGCGATGGCAGCCCGCAGTGGGGGGCCTCCACCGAGGATGGGGACCCCCCCGGGGCTGACAGGAGCAACCGCACGGCCTGCCCCAAGCAGCGGACGGTGCACAAGTGTGAGGTGGGTGATGGCACCGTTGAGGTGCAGAGGGGATGTTGGGTGGGAGGCTGAGGCTTTAGCTTAGAGTGGATGTGAACCACTCGGCACTGCTCGCGCTGTGCTCTGGCCATGCTGGGGCTCATCCGGCTCTCCGTGGTGCTCAGTGGAACACCGTCAGTGTGTGAGGGTGTCTCACTTCTCCAGAGGGGGAGGTTGGGCACACACATCCTTAGTTCCCTCTTCTGAGCCAAAGGATTCCCATCTCTGTCTGGGGCTCCTTCCCCAGTGGAAGGGCTCGGTTATGGAGTCTCTGCCCATAGCACAGCCCCCAGGGAAGAGCTGACGGGGTCCCTGCAAGGTGGGAGGTGTCCAGGCTCTGGAAGGCACCGTTTGTCTCTGGGCAGCTCCTGCACATCGCGATCGTGTGCGCCGGGCACAACGCGAGCCGGGATGTGGTCACCCTGGTGAAATCCATCCTCTTCCACAGGTAATGGGAAGTGCTGTGCCAGAGGCCTGGCTTGGGGTTCGCAGATGAGCTGCAGGGGCACAGGGCTGCAGGAGAGGGGCTCTACCCCCTGTGCCTCTGCTTAGAGAGCCAGAGGGGGATTTCTTTCCCCATCTGCCCCCTCAGCTGATGTCTGTCCCCGGGCAGGGGTGGGAGGATGGGGACCATGTCCTCTTCTGCAGTGGTGCTGAGTGCCGATGTGCTTTGCCCTCGGCAGGAAAAACCCTCTTCACTTTCACTTCATCACGGACTCGGTGGCTCACCGCATCCTCCAGACACTCTTCCAGTCCTGGATGGTGCCCTCTGTCCATGTCAGCTTCTACAACGCCGATGACTTGAAGGCAGGCACTTGTTCCCCCTTTGCCCTGTCCCAGCCGAGTGCTCAGAGGGCTGAGGGGAGCAGGAGGGGGGTTATTAACTCTTTCCCTGCTGGTCCCTTGCTTATCTGCTCTCCTTTCTGGGCCCGTTGCTGGTCCAGCTGAGAAGGGGGTTGGAGGGCTGATGCTGGAGGGGTGGCTCTGTGGTGGAGCTGGGGAGCATTGAAACACTGGGGTTCAGATGGGGGTTCTGGTGCCTCGAGGAAGGGCCAAGCAAGGGTGAGAGCAAAGGAAAAGGGGATGCAGTCCGCAAGCACCTGAAGGCTGCCCATGGCGGCCCTGGAGATGCTCCAGGCTGGGCTGGCAACACAGCTGCCTTGTGCCTGCCTGCTGGCCCCTGCACGGTGCTGGGCACACGCAGTCATCCCACCGGGGCAGGGGAAGGGCATGACCATGCCCAGCCCTGAGGCCATGTCACCTTGCAGCCGGAGGTGTCCTGGATCCCCAACAAGCACTACTCCGGCATCTACGGGCTGATGAAGCTGACGCTTACCAAGGCACTGCCCTCCAACCTCTCCAAGGTCATCGTTTTGGACACCGACATCACCTTCGCCACTGACATTGCTGAGCTCTGGGCTGTCTTTGAGAAGTTTTCTGGTGAGGACAGGGCCCTGGGTGCTGGGCCCCCATCTGCCACAGCACCAGCGCAGTGGGTTTGCTTGGGCCCTCCGAGCATCACATCCCTGTGTTTCCTCAGACAAGCAGGTCATTGGGCTGGTGGAGAACCAAAGCGATTGGTACTTGGGCAACCTGTGGAAAAACCACAAACCGTGGCCGGCCCTGGGCCGTGGCTTCAACACGGGTGAGCGCGGGCTGCGGGGTGGGATGGTGCATCCAGCTGAGGCAGCGCTTGGCATGGGGAGGATGGGGAAGGCTGAAGTGAGGCAGGAGAGTGCTGGGCGCGAGGGGCATGTCCCAGGGGCCGTGCTGGCTGCTGTGCTGGGTGCTCCTCGGTGACCCAGCACCCTCCTTCCCGGCGCCCAGGGGTGATCCTGCTCCTGCTCGACCGCCTGCGTCGCCTGGGCTGGGAGCAGATGTGGCGGCTGACGGCGGAGCGGGAGCTCATGAGCATGCTTTCCACGTCCCTGGCTGACCAGGTAGCGGTCCTTCCTCTGGGGGGGTTGGCCCTGCTGCGTTCCCACTGCCGGCGCAGGGATGGGGAGCCGTGCTGGCTTCCGCACCCCCCGGTGCCATTCTCCCTCCTAGGACATCTTCAATGCGGTGATCAAGCAGGACCCGTCCCTGGTGTACCGGCTCCCCTGCTTCTGGAACGTGCAGCTCTCTGATCACACCCGCTCGGAGCAGTGCTACACAGAGCTCTCGGATCTCAAGGTGCGTGGGTTTCCTGGGGGGGAGGCCCGGAGGACAGCGCAGGCACTGGGATGGGGTCTTGGGGAGCACGGGGTGCTGCTGACTTCCCCTCCCTGTGGCGACGCCGCTGCCCTCAGGTGATCCACTGGAACTCGCCCAAGAAGCTGCGGGTGAAGAACAAGCACGTGGAGTTCTTCCGCAACCTCTACCTGACCTTCCTGGAGTACGACGGGAACCTGCTGCGCAGGGAGCTCTTCGGCTGCGCCGGTCTGCCCAGCGCCCCCGGCCACCAGGTGAGGTGCCCCCCAGCCCCGGAGCGTGGGGGGTACAGACCCCGGATCCCCCTCACGTTCGTGGCGTTGCAGCTGCAGCAGGCGCTGGAGGAGCTGGATGAGGATGATCCCTGCTACGATTTCCGGCAGCAGTACCTCACGCAGCACCGCGTCCACCTCTTCTTCCTGCAGTACGATTTCCTGGCCCTTCTCAACCCCACCGATGTCACCCTCGTGGCACAGCTCTCCATGGACAGGTACTTGCTGGGGGGGGGGGGTGGTGGGTCCTTCCTCCCCTTCTCTGGGGAGGCTCAATGCATCGGGAGCTACCACGGGTTCCTCACCCTCAACACCCTGAGCTGGAGCCGCGATTCCTCCCGCTCCCCCCTGAGCTGACGGGCACGGATCTCACTGCCAGGCACTCAGTGTGCCCCGGGAGACACAGGGCAGTGCCCTCCACTTCGCAGGTTACAGATGCTGGAGGCCATCTGCAAGCACTGGGCCGGCCCCATCAGCCTGGCGCTGTACATGTCGGACGCGGAGGCTCAGCAGTTCCTGCGCTATGCTCAGGCCTCAGAGGTGCTGAGCGCCCGCCGCAACGTCGCCTACCACATCGTGTACAAGGAGGGGCAGTTCTACCCCATCAACCTCCTGCGCAACGTGGCCTTGGCCAACACGCAGACGCCGTACGTCTTCCTCACCGACATTGACTTCCTGCCTATGTATGGCCTCTACGAATACCTCAGGTAAGGCTTTCTCTGGATGGTTCTTGCTTGGGCTCCCCAAGCACCAGGAAATGCCCTGGGCAGCAGTTCCCAGCATGCGGAAACTGTTTCCGTTGTGTTCAGCCTTGGGATCCTGCCCTTGCTTTCATCAGACATCAGTGGGTGAAGGAGCCGTAGCTGTGAGGGCTCTGCCTCGTTCCTCCTGCCCCACACTACAGTGTTCAAACCATTAGTGCTCTCCTGGAGCAGTGGGCAGGCTGGAGGGGCTGAGGAAAGGGGTTGTGACCATGGCTCACAGCCAGGGAGACCTCACACCGTTCCTACTGCCACCATAGGAACTCCATCCAGCAGCTGGAGCTGCCCCAGAGGAAGGCAGCTCTCATCGTGCCAGCGTTTGAGACCCTGCACTACCGCCTAACCTTCCCCAAATCCAAAGCAGAGCTGCTCTCCATGCTGGACATGGGCTCCCTCTACACCTTCAGGTAGGGACCGGAGCTGTTCTGCTCTCCAGTGGGGTTATCCCACACAGCAGAAGGCACTTTTGCACCCTTGTGCCTGCGGCGCAGCTGGCTCAGAGGCTCCTCTGCCTGCCCCTCAGTGCCATCTCTCCCCACAGGTACCACGTGTGGCCAAAAGGCCATGCCCCAACGGACTATGCCAAGTGGCGGACGGCCACGGTGCCGTACCGCGTGGCGTGGCAGCCGGACTTCGAGCCTTACGTTGTAGTGAGGCGAGACTGCCCCAGGTACGACCAGAGGTTCGTGGGCTTCGGCTGGAACAAGGTGTCGCACATCATGGAGCTGGATGCGCAGGTGGGTGATGCTGGGTGCTGCGGGGGGCAGCGATGTGTTGGTACCCCCAACCCGATGCTGACCCCGTGCTCTGCCCCCAGGAGTACGAGCTGCTGGTGCTGCCCAACGCCTTCATGATCCACATGCCCCATGCCCCCAGCTTCGACATCTCCAAGTTCCGCCTGAGCGCCGGGTACCGGAGCTGCCTCCAGACGCTGCGGGAGGAGTTCCACCAGGACCTGTCACGGCGCTATGGGGCTGCTGCGCTCAAATACCTCACTGCTGAGCGGAGCCTGTGATGCCTGGGGGCAGCGGGCACAGGGTGACAGCGGCACGCTGGAGATGGGATGGTTCTGGGGTTCCCTCTGCCCCGCTCCCCACAGGAACCACTGCACAGCCTCTTCAGCCCAGCAAAGGGGTGTCTGTAGATGAGATGGAAGATGCCAGCTGTGGGAGCAGCAGTGCCTGCAGGTCACGCTGCTGCAGTGTATCCAAGGGCTTTTGGAGCAGAAGGAACCTCCCCATGCCGGGGACCAGGGGAGCAATGGGCGTCCTCCCTCCGCTGTTGTGGCAGATGTGGATTCGCAGCCTTCCTTAGCTCACCTCACCTTGAGGCCTGGGAGCTTTACCTTACCTTGCACTGCCTCGGATCTGTGGTTCCAGGTCCCAATCCTCTGCACACCCCTCCAGGGCTTTGATAAGGGGGAAACAAGGTTGTAGAGCATCATTCTGCATCCTTTGTGGAGCAGGCTCAGGGGCAAAGCGCTGGCACAGGGTGCCCAGAGAAGCTGTGGCTGCCCCATCCCTGGCAGTGTTCAGGGCCAGGTGGGACAGGGTTTGGAGCAGCCTGCTCGAGTGGAAGGTGTCCCTGCCCATCGCAGGGATCGGAACCGGATGAGCTTTAAGGTCCCTTCCAACCCAAACTATTGTAGGAT
>JAOEHX010030117.1:0-10081 GCA_025448015.1 Bolborhynchus lineola
GTGATAGGACAAGGGGTAATGGGTTCAAACTTAAATAGGGAAGTTTAGATTGGATATAAGGAGGAAGTTCTTTACTGCAAGGGTAGTGAGGCACTGGAATGGGTTGCCCAGGGACGTTGTGAATGCTCCATCGCTTTTGGTGTTCAAGGCAAGGTTGGACAGAGCCTTGGGTGAGATGGTTTAGTGTGAGGTGTCCCTGCCCATGGCATGGGGATTGGAACTTGGTGATCTTAAGGTCCTTTCCAACCCTAACTATTCTGTTATTCTATGATTCTGTATTATATTAGGAAGCAATATTTTTATCCAATAAAAATATAATCCAGTGGAATGATGTGCAAAATGTCATGCAAGGGATATCTTTTATTGCTTAGTGCATGCTAACATCTGTGTATCCCATATGGAAAGCTTTAGAGCACTCTATATGGAAACAATCCTTCTAACTGAACATCTTTTATTTCTTCTGCTTCTCAGTATTTATTTTAAGAACTCCTGTTGTGTATGGCAGTGCTTCACTTCTCAAGAGCGTATTCCTTTATTATAATTAATATTTGCTTATTTTCATTTATGAGCTATTCTTGTTCCTATGAAACTTTAACTATGATTGGCTGGAGAATGGCAGCTTAAGGTGAGAAGCAGACAATGGAAATAGTTGAATGCAAATGGCTAATGGCATGAGGCCATTCCAGGGAGTAGTTTGGAGGTAGACCATGCTGGGAATGTAGGACTATTGTGGAAAATGAGATTTGGTTACCCTCTTTCACATATTTCAGTACTGTGCTCACCTGTGATGACAGTAAGCATGTTATAAAACTTAGTGCTGCTAGACCTTGCTTATGAGAAACTTTCATCCCTAATAAGGTCTTATATTTAAAGCAGTGGAATTATAGGAGGATAATAGTACAGAGAGAATTGCATTGACAGCCTATATTTCATGTTGACATCTGTCTATATAGAAAGTAACAGACAAAAAAAAATCTATCAAAACTGACAGAAAGCAGAAGAGAAGTCCCCAGCAGGTCTCTGACCTGTGATGTTCTGTGCAGGCACATGGTACTTCATTTGCTGCATCTGGAACCATCTGCTGTGGCACGTTTGGCTGCCTGCTGCAAGCCTCAGCTGAGGACCATGCAGCTGATGTCAGCAGCTACTTATTCTGCAGGTGCAGGGTTGTTAAGAGGCCAGGGCTGCTCATAGGCTAGGTCAGCTTGTGTCCAGGGTAATACAGGTGCCCTGGGAACATGCGGATTCTGCCACCTGTGAGGACCCTGCTGTTGACATCACTGCTCTGCTGCTGAGAATGGTGATTCATGTATATGGAGAAGAGTCCTTCATTCAATCCTGGCAATTTATTGGTTTCTTTGTATTGACACATGACACCGCTGAGCCCTTGTGCAGTAATTTTCCATGCACTCATCCAGCTGAATGCTCATATTTATTATTTATAGATGCTTATCCAAGCTCCTTTTCTGTACGTTTTCATGCAGAAGAAAACTTTATAACAAGAAAATCTATGACTCCATTGAATGACATTCATCTGCTTAAAAAATAATAAGACATATTTTTCTTTGGAAAGCTAACTTTTGTCATCCATTGCCTCTCAATTATAGCACACTGCTTCTGCTTATGTATAGATGATCCCCTTGTAATCTCTGATCATTTTGCATAAGCATTAGAAAATGCTGGGCTTGAAGTTGTGACTGCTATATTTATAAATGGAAAAAAGATTGCTTTAATAGAAGATTTGAAAAGTTATTTTCTTTTTTAGAGTTTAAGTTTCAGAAAAACCCCACCCCACCAACTTTCCATAAAAATGCAAATACTTTTTTCAAGCCTTGTTAATGAATACATTAATTTGCATGATTAAAAAACATAACTGGGAAAAATATATGTTTGAAAGTTATGTTCTACAATGAAGAGCCAATTGAAACTCTTTTACCAGTTAGTTTTATTGTTTATATTTTAATTAAGTTGCTCCCTAATAGAATATACTTTTTGTAAGAATAATTTAAGATGTCAACAATCATATCTCAAACATTTAGCTGAGTACATTTTAATTTTAGCTCTGGGGAATTCTTAGGACTGCTGTTTGGCAAATACTTTCTTTGCTAATTGGCTGCCTGGAAATATGATTATGTCAGCCATAAAACAATAGAAAACTAATGAAAAAAAGAACTGCCAGCCCTTCTGAAAAAAAAAAAATAAATAATTGAGGTGAACTTGCATCAATTCTATATAATATAAATGGGAATTACTTCTGCATGAGTCATAGGTGAGAAGATATTGCAAAGAGTGAGTAGGAGAGCTGTAGTTTTGTGTGAACTGAGCAGAGGAATGAACTTGAGGAGGACATTTGTAGCAGAGGTGCACATTAGAGAGTGGTAGAACTTAGTATCATTACTATCATTTTATTCTCTTGCTGTTAGGAAATTATCTGGGCCTCTTAAGAGTTTCCTACTCAGTGTGGGAGCAAAGTGTATAATTTCAGCCCAGTGTTTGCTATGTTGTTCTTATAGTATGTTTAAATTTTGGAGTTCAGTGAATATTTCAAGCAGTGTTTATCAAACATTTGTGGCATAATCTGTTCAAGGTGCTTCTCTTTATTGGAGTAAAATACTTTTCTTGGATTTCAGTAAAATTTGAATCAGCCCTCAAGTATTTTAGTGATTAATTGCGTACTTCTAATATTTGTCCCCCTAACTTACCTTATGAACTTTGATTTTAGCAAGGCTTGTGCCTTCTAGCTTTTACTGCCTACCATGTGAAAAGTATCATTGAGAAAAGCTGAGGGTTAAAATGCATGTCCCTCAGTGTTAACAGTATGGAGGTAATGGCAGAGGATTTCCTTTTTGCTCATTGCCCTTTCTCTTCTGATTATTTTCTCTCATATTTCATCTCTGAGCTTGCTCCCATAGTCTGATGCCTTATCTTAGAACCTAATTTCTGTCTTTAACTGCTACCTTTGGAGGCTGCACCGATCAGTTTCCTAATATCAGAGGATGTTCTTAGCACATCTGGTTAGAGTGCTTTGCTTTGGGGAAATATCATAACACCAGCCCAGGGAAAACTGTTAACCCACCTTACAGCAGGGTTTGAACATATTTGCTTTTGCCTGTGGATCAAAGACTTTTCTGGAGGCAACAAGTAATGTCCTTTACCTCAACAATAGTTATGCTTTAGTTTATGCCACAGATGGAAGACAGAACATGTGGAACAAATGAACACGTGGAGGTCTACCTTTGGGGGATTTGGCTGGTGCTAATCTGGTCTGGGACATAGTGCCAATCCTGGGTAACGCAGTGAAGGGGGAAGCCCCTGCCTGGTTCATTGTGCATGGGGGTGACTGAAACATGGAAGGAGGTGCACAGAGTCCTTGTGGAAGAAGAGGTGATTCTCATAGGCAAGTTTTGGGAGGAAAGGAGTATCACGATAAAGATGGGCATACACATATAAACCCCTTGAGGGATAGTTAGGCATCATTAGATGATGGGGGAGGGAGGACCTGAAGCTCACATAGGATCCTATAGAATTAAGCAAAAAGGGACACAACAGGTCCTGCTGAGGGATGTTTAAAGAAACCTTGTTTTTGAAGGAAGGCTGGCTGATAGCAATGGGAAGTGAAAGGTCAGTGCAGGATTTGTAATTATAGAAAGCAGGGAAGGGAGAAATAAAGACTACGCACCATCTGAACACAATCTCCATAGGATGTTGGAGGACACCCATGCCACAGAAAGGGCAGGCAGATGCTACAGGGGACAGCAGGGTGGGGTGGGTGACACTTCATTTGGTCATTATTATGTTTTCCCTGCCTTTGTCTCACTTTACACTTCCCTCCATATTTCCCAATATTTTCTCTACCCTGCAGGGTTCACCTTGTGCATTTGGCTGCTGGTGGGTTGCTGAACTCATCTGTCTCTAGAGGAACTCTTGCTCTTGTACGTCTTTATAAATCATGTGCACCTGTCACAGGCCAGCACAGCAGACACTGACCTGGAAGCTCTGTGCTAAGCGGCCTCTGATAATGCTGCAGGTGGGCGAGATAGCCGCATTGTTTTTCTTCTTTCCTTTTGGCCTGTCATTTGCTATCTCATTACTGACCACTGTGGGTAGTGAACTGTACAACTGGCCTTTTCAATGATCTTGTAAGTCAGTCACTGAATCTTACTGACCCTCCTTTTCATCCTTTTCCTGATGTATTTATAAACTTGCTATGCTGTGCCTGAGGTAGCAGAAGTTACAGAATAGCTTGAACTTCAAATGTGCTGAGAAATTTCAGTTCTCAATTATTTTCTTGTGTTCTTTGCAAAGTTAAGGCTCATCCATAATTCCGCTTTCTTCTACTGTATCACGTTTTGCATATGAACTGAAGAAAGGACCAAACCTGTTTAATAGCCTTCTAATTTAAGGCAGACCTGAACTTTGAAATTTGCTACATAGAGATGTAAGAAAGTGTATTATACAGGGAAGTGGTATGGCAAAGCGGTACCTGTCAGCATTTAGCTTGCAGGTGTCTGTGACAGCTTCTGGTGTTAGGTATCATGCAGCATGAGACTCCATAAGCTCAGGAGCATAGGTACTAAACCCAGAAGCACCATATAAAATGCTTTATTTCAGAATAATGCTACTTGTACTCAGGGCATTGCCTAAATATGTACATCTGTTCATTCTGGGTGCTGCGTATAAATGTTTTTCTCCTGTATATCAAACCTTGGGATTGTTAATTCAAAATTTCCCACTGTCTCTCTCACTGATGAACTTCATGGGCAATTGAAAAGCTCTGTGCATTTGAAAGTCTTTTCCACCTAATTACAAGGACAAATAATATAGTGCTTAAAAATATATCTGCTTTACTCAACCCTGCAATCAAAAAGTTAGAGCTGGTCTCGGTGAAGAACATTTGGAGTGTACTCAAAACTACACTTAGGCTGTTCTCAGTCACCTAGAGTTACCAACCTCCAGCTTCTAATGGGAGCAGACTCTCTTAGGCCACTGTCATTTTTTTAATACATAAACTTGCTCCCACATATAGCCAGTGTAAAAATACTTCTTATATGCTTCTTTTGATGTGTTTGCCCTATAAGATAAAGTACAGTTTGGTGCTGTGGTGACTAGAGGGGCATGTCTTACAAAAATACCCAGTATTGTCAGCCTTTCACTTGAAGCATAGGTTTTTATTTGCATGGAATCAAGGCAGATTAAAATAAAGGCTTGAGAGTTTTCTGGAGAATTATGGAACTTTGTATAGATATTCGTGTATCTCATAAAATCTTATGAAATAGGCATCCTTGGGACATGGGGGAGGAAGGAATCCTTTGAAATCAGAAGTATGCTTAAATTATGAGACATTTTATAACTGCAAAATTGTATCCTTGGAAAATTGTTAACAAATATGTAGTAAATAACTAGTGGTGCAAGTGCTCCCCTGCTTCATTAACTTTTTGTTTTTCTTGTAACAGTGGTTTTCCCCAAAATTTTTTTTTTGCTTTGTCAGTCTCTCTATTAGCCTGTGATAAAATTGATTATACTCTTCTTGAGAGCTCACAGCAACAAAGAAATTCTCTCACCAGAGTGTTCAGTAGTGTAAGCTTGGGCACCTCATTATTTTGTCTCCAGCAGTTGATCACAAAGTGGCATTTGTTTGGTTTTGTTTCGTTTGGATTTTTTTTTCTTTTTATTATTTTAAGAAAACAGAAGAACTTCAAATGTGTTAAAGTGAAATGCATAACATTATCATACTAATGGCATCTGCTGTGGGTTGTAATCTGCAGGAATAAAATGAGAGAAAACTGCTTACAGTCACATATCAGATGATGCTCTCTGCCCTTTGAGCACAGTGTCCATCCATTCTCCCATAGGTGTCTGCTGCTCCCACTCACTCTGTTTTCCCTTCTGGACAGGCACAGCTGTCTGTTCAGGCCTAGAAGACACACGATGCTGATGTGTTTCTAGTTCAAGTTCCAGAAGCTTTTCTTCTCCCAAACAATGCCATGATTTTCCTTACCTGCTTTAAGTATCTCTACATGGCATCTTTCTCTATATAAAGACATCCTCTAAAGATGATGCTGAGCAGTGAGCCTTTTCCCTTCCTGATTTTAATATGGTATCATCCTTCTACTGTTGACCACAGAGCTTTCTTTGATCCATTTTCAGGCTTTTATTGAATAAATGTGTGTGCTCCAGTCCACACTGCAAGCAGTGCTCTTACCACAGGCAGGAGGGTATCTGTTAAAGAATGGAAAGAATGGTTTTGTTTCTGTTACCTATAAACTGTGAGGCTTATAAGCATGCTTTTTGTAGCTTATAATGATAATTCATGATTCAAGACTCTCAAGATAATTTAAGAATCTCTCTAGGGCAAGGAGTGGGAATATTTCCCACTGACCTTAAGGCGTAAGACCATTAGTTTGAATTTTCCATGAGTAGAGAGAGGTGGTAATAGCATCTATTTGAACTTCTTGATATAAAAGCTGAGGCCTAGATGATACCCACTTTTTCAGTGCATTTTCAGGCTGCTGCTGACTTCAAAGGCTTAGCATGACTGCCGGTGAGAAGAGCAGCAGACCACACTGAGGACACATTTTAGGCTGGGTAGTTAGAAGTTAACTGCTGTACTAGCAATTACATGTATTGGGGTTTGCAGACTGGTGAAAAAGGTACTTTGAAGGAAACTGAATTGCATCTAGATGATGAAATATGGAGGTCTTTGTGGCTCTCCCTGGCTTTGAATTTTTATTTTCTTTTCATTCTTGTAGCTCCTTTGTCAGATTTTTGGGGCAGGATTGACGGGTTTTCTGTCTCAGGTTGTGGCATCACCCTATGGAATTTCTTGATGCCTATGGAAAAAAAAAGTAACATTTGGAGGCAGCTGTTTTTCAGTAAGGTCCTCTTGTTACACCACCTGAAGAGCAGAGAGAATAGCAAAATGTGGGTCCTGGATCATGTGAGGAAATGAAAATGTTTGTGCCAGAGCACAAAAGAGGCTTTACAAGGATGGGATACTCACCAGCTGAGGTCATCAAATGGGAAGAATAAGCTAATAGTGGACAAGTTGCTAGTCTTGAACACATAAACACAATTTTTGGTTGGTTTGAAGAGGTTTATGAGCATGGAGAGTCTATAATAATCACAACTGATGGTTTTGCTAGTTCCCTCACTGGATCTGACTAAAGAAATGAGGTGGTTTTGCATCATACTGAGAGCAAACTTTGAGTGATTCTGCGTACGACCTGTTGTCCCTCCAGTTACTTTGCTAATAGATATATATAAAAAAAACCTTTTCTTTATAAAGTATTCTGTAAAATATAATGAAAATAATTCAAATGCTTTGAAGGCATAAAATATTTTTTTATTTCCAAGTTTTATACTATGAATGACTCACTTGATTTACATCCTCATAATCTGATTTATACCCATTTATTGTTTACTTTTGTTTATATATAATCTGATGTCTGATCCTGGTTATCTTCTTTTAGGGCTAAGAGAAAATAATGAAGTTGTGATACAAACAACACATGCTTAAGTCTTCAAAGTCACAATTTTTCGTGCATTGGAATCAATATAATAAGATAGTGCAATAAATTATATGAGCCCAAATGGTTGTAATTCTTAACTTTTCATTGAATCGTAACAGTTGCAATATTTTTAGTTTATTCAATATTTTCATTAAGACAGAGATTTTCCTTATGAAGCAGTGCTGGACTCTTCAAAAAGGAATCACTAATAATAATCTAAAGTGATGAATTAATAATTTTTATACTCTAACCATTTTAAAATTAGTCATTCCTCACACTGTTTTGGGTGATGTGTGGTAAATATCTTGTTTATGTAATTATTACTAAATGCCATTAATTGGAGCTGAAACCCACCCCAAAACAAAGTTCCATTTTCTAGTACTTTTTTGAATTTGTAAAAGCTGAAATATGAAAACATACTGTGTATAAGCAAATAAATATCTATATTAATGAAACATTTCCTTCAGTCCCAACTATGATTTTCAAAGTGGATTTTAAGCAAACTTTTTTCTTTTAGGTTTCATGCAATTTTGAAGCTATCGTAAATGAAATAAAGCATAGATTAACAGCCTAACAATGAAGGGTTGGTAATGCTGATTCAAGTGGACGTGCTGATATTGAGGCATACTAAGCTCTTCTATGTGAGGAGCTACCTTTAAAATATTTTCTGTCTTTTATTAATTTGATATTTTTAAATTGTATTCTGCTGTAGAATTACAGAAAGTTGTTATGATCTGCCTGAAGAAGTAATAGGGGTCTGCCAAAATAATTTTTATTTGCCACCTTGTTAGAATCTTTATGTGTGTAAAACCACCAAGAAAACAAAAAGAGAGGATCATATCTCTAGTTCACAGAAAGATTTCCACTGTACCATGTGAAATATTTTGTGGAAGATTTAAGTTTGGTCTAGTTTACACCAAACCCCTGGTACAAACTTTCTGTATTGTAGCATACCTGCTAAAAGGTGCTGAGGACCATTTGCTTGGCAAATTGCAATGTCCTGACTTTGATTTCTGAAAGAAGAATAAAATGAATGTCTGGTCATTATAATCCAAGTATTTCTGTGTATTTTCACATTTAATTGGAAATGCTTAGTCCTAGGAATAGTATACCCAGTTGTGAACATTCCAAATATTTTCTAAGTGCTGTCTTTCTACTCTTGGATTTCATCCTTTTATTTAAACTGGACAACCTGGTTAACCAAGTGTTTGGCAGGACACTGAAAGAAGGTTATAATTACCTGCATATAATTCATGGCGCAAGGGATGACAGACTTCTTGCACTGTATGGCTGTCAAGGTGTTTCTTTGTGTGGTGGTTTGGGGGTTTTTATATTTTTTTTTTAAAAGAAAAACAGTTGAGAATAAAAAAAGATTCTGGCAGGATACAGAGGGGAGCTAAATTGTATAAGAAGTAGGATGTGGAAGGACATCAGAAGAAATCTTGGGCCTCTTCAAGGTCATGGCTGTGACTTTGAAATCCCTTTTTCTTTGCAGTCAGTTTGGCTCCACACAGCAGAAGACCTTCTCCTACTCCAAAAATCAGAAGGAAATTTGAGGTTATATGACAAATCATTTATTTGGCAAAGTCCATAGAGATGGAATTGATTTTTAATAAAAAAGAGTGAAGGAGAGTCCTTGGAGTAGGATATTCCAGCCTACCTCTCCTACGACTTGAGCACAATGGATACCAGATCAGCCAATGCACCTTACTTTACTCCTTGTGGCCAAGTCATTTTCGTATGGTGAAGCATCCTTCCTTAATGGTAGGTTCAGCAGAAAGCTCACATGATGAATTGTCAGTTGTATTGAATCATCTCCCTGCCCTGAGAAGAGACTATGCTTTATCATTGTGGAAGAATACTGAGAGGAATATAAAAAGGAAAGGACGGGAGGGGAAAAGCAAGAGGATGCATTTTTATATTAGTGTTATCATTGGTACTATAAAATTATTGATGGTATTGAGGGTTCATCCATTCACACTGCCTTTACAAATGCCAAACTCTCTTTAAGTGGTGTGAGTGTGCCCTTGCTGAGCTTTTATATGCTGAGTTTCTGCCCAGTGCACATCTTTATGATTGTTATAGGTCCTTAGTAAAAAATCTTCTGCAAGAAATGCTGTCAGAGATTTAACTAGAACATCATGAATAAAGTCGTAAAGGAAAGTGTGTTGAACAGAAAGTCAATACTATAAAGCTTGTGTTGCATGGAGTAATTTCCCCAGTATTTCTGCAGTAATAAAACGATTAAAAAGCAATGCCTTGCTTAACAGAAAAGGCATGTGGTCTGCTGGACAGCTGGAAGACAAAAGTGTGTTGGTGCTAATTATATTCTTCTCAGCACCCATAATACATACTGTTCATAGGCTTTAGCAACAGCCATGCCCTGCTTAGGATTCAGTTCACATTCCTCTGCCACATTCTGCAGCCGTTGCATTATCTGCAGAGGCAGGAGCTACTACAAATAATACCTGAATGGAGCAGCACAACGACTGACCTGGGAGATGACAGCTGTTTGCTGAAATTGTTAAAAGAAAAAAGTTCTGTCAGACCCCCCCCCCCAGTAACTCCCCAAC
>JAOEHX010030117.1:10181-24176 GCA_025448015.1 Bolborhynchus lineola
CCCAACAAATACACATATTTGGCAGGTTTCTGTCCCCTTCTGCAGGAAATTATAATCATAAATCAAGAATAGAGGGAAGTGTGGGGAGATGGTTATACTATTTATGTATCTGTTCTTGCCTCTTTTGAACAAAGGACAAGTGAATGAGCTCCTCATGTTCCAAAAGTGTAACAAGTAGTGATTTGCTATATAAGGATGGCATGGAAGGGGGCTTTATCCAGATTCATTCACATAAAAGCAGTTGACAGTTGCTAACTATTTTTCCTGATAAACACCAGATTGCTAGTGTTACAATTATTAATGTTGTGTCTGATTTACTGAGGTCTACTTTATTGATTTTATTTTGATTGAAGTAAGACTGATTGCCACCTTGGAAAGCAAAGTTGTCCTTGAATGACACTCTTTAAGTATTACCTTCCCTAAACATTCATTAAGCCTCATGCTTTAATTAAACTTAGTATTATTGTTAAGTGTTGAAGGTGCTAATACAGAAGAAGCAGAAACCAGACGTACCTGAGGGCCTTTTCCTTCTCACTAGGAAATGTCTAAATCATTGTGGAAAAAAGAAGTCAGTGAGCATTTTAATATTTTTTTTTTTGAGATCAACTACATTAAAACATGAGTTTTTCACCTATAGAAATTGCTCCTGATGGTTCACGTAACACTTTCTACTTTTTAGAAAGAAAACAAATTTTTTTATATGCATATACATGTCTGTTGATTTTGTGGGAGTTTTTACTGACTCTCTGAAAGTGAATGAGCTTTGGGACAAAAAGGAAGCTGTTCTGATAGGCTCCTGTTTTAGATTTATAAGGTATGGGGTCTGTTTCTATTACCCATTGCATGATGTTGGACAAATAATCTTTGTTCTTGTATTTCCTCTCCTACCCATTTTTTTTGCCATCTTAGTTTCTTTTTAATGAGAACCTTACTGAGTTTGATTAAGTTTATATATCATTGTTTTCTTCCTTGCTGCCGTTAACAGGCCGCTGTATTTGTTTTGCGTGACATCTTGTATTAACTTCTCTAATAGTTTTGGCATGTCCCGCATACCTCTGTCAGTCATTACTCACTTCTCACACATCAGTAAAGAGCCACTTCTCTTAGCTCCGCCACACTGCTGTCATCCATAATTCAGCTCATGTGCAGAAAGAGCTAAATATACCTCCTTTTTGTGTGTAGAACTTTTTATCTGTAGATCTAGATTTGCTTAATAGTTCACATCTCCATTTTACATTGTCATTAATGTAGTTCAGAGAATATATACTGACTTCCCAGAATCACATAGCCAAGTTAAGGGCAGAATAAAATGCTAGAAGCAATCACACAGCTTGTTCTGCTTGTGAAAAAGTTGGCATACAGGCAGGTTCCTTGATGTTTTATAGCTTAAGTTCTGCAGGATGAACAAGAAGAACACATTTACTTCTGTCTTTGAACGTATATCAGAAAAGTATTTTGCTAATATTTTCTCCCTGACACATATGTGCCAATTTCAGAATTTACCCCTTCTATGACAAAAAAAAAGATGCTGAGTCAGTGGTTTCCTAATAATATGTAATAATAACGCTTAGTGTATGCTGTTTCATGGTTAGAGGTGGCACCTGGGCTTTTGTGTAAAGTGCTTGAAGAATGTAGATAATAAAATACTGGTTTGTGCACTCTTACCTCCTAACAAGTGATATGTGCATGTTAGAAACAGAGACATTAAGCAGCTGCAAATTTTTTTTGGTCCAGTGAACTCTGGAAAAATAGGGAAATTCTGTCTGTTGCCCTTCATTACTTATCATTACTCAGGTGAGCAGACTCAAACATTGCACTTTTGGCATTTAATTTACCAACATAGCTGTCCGTGGAAAATGCAACAATACACATAATGAGACAGCCATAATCAGAATTTGCTAAGGCTTATTAATGCCTTATGAGGACTTTGGAAGTCTCAGCACATATGCACTCTTCATTTGTGTTATCTCACTTCATGAAATTTGAAAACAGTCTAAGCTAAGGTGTTCTGCATGGCTCATTAACTCCCAGAACTTTGTCAGAGAGGCACTGGTCAGATAAATCAATGACATGTGACGTTAACGAATTTTGAGATTTAGTTTTTAATTATATAAGTGCATTCAGGGATGGATGCAAAAGAAGTGTCATGGCTGCAGAGGCAATCCATGTGTATAGATACCTGGGTAATGGTAATAACTGTGTGAAGGCTAAAGGATTGTATTTTCTCCAGTAAAGTCAAGCTATGAAGAAACAAAGTGGCTTGCTTTGTCATAATGATTGAGGCTGATTGATATGTTAACCATTGTTTGAAATTTGATTTTTGGAAGACAGATATAGTCTGGTGTAACTGAAAACAGTTCTGGTGAGAACAGGTGAAGTACCATGTAATTTATGACAATTTCTATTGGTGAAAGAATTCTGGAACATACAGAAAAAAGACCAAAAGGCCAGGATATCATAGTACGACATTATCATCTTGGGCTGTGCTAGGTGAGTGTGTTTCTGATAGAAAGATCAGTATCCCAGAAAGTGGGCATGAGCTTCGTACATCACAGCCTGTGAATTCTTGCCTACTTCCATTCAGGGTGAGTGGGAAGAGTGGATTTAGTTTTGGATCTCTTGGCACTGAACCATTAAAATGTTTTGTTTTCAGATTAAATTCCTGCTCAGACCGGGCTTGTTCTCTTGTTCTGACATACCTAAATTTCTGGGAAATTTAATTTCTTTATTACATTTAAGTAATTTTGGACATAACACTGCAGCAACCTCTTCACCTTGACCTGGCAGCAAGCCATGGTGTGTGCCTACTGTAGAGTGGAAGGTACTATAGATGGCCTCAATTGGCTTGTTGGGACAGTTCTGGGCTAGAGCACCTCCTCCCCCTCCTTCTTCACTGACCTTGGTTTCTGCAGAGCTGTTTCTCTCACATTCTTGCTCCTCTCTTCAGCTGCTCTTGTGCAGTTGTTTCTTTTCTGCCCTCCTTCTTAAACATGTTATTCCAGAGGTGCTACCACAGTTGCTGATGCATTGGGCCTTGGCCAGCGGCAGATATGTCTTAGAGCCAGCTGGCATTGGCTCTACTGGACATGGGGGGCAGCTTCTCACAGAAACCATCCCTGCCCTGTAGCCCTTACCTCCTCCTGTCCCCAGCTTACCATGCAAAATCGATACAACTCCCTATAAGAGAAAATCTGAGGGTTTGGTTCAAGACATATGGTGTATGCTGTGCAGATGAAATCACCTTCCAGTCTTCCTTTTTAGTCTTTATAGAGTGCTTTCCTCTGGAAGTCTGATTTTGAGCAGTAGGAGATTTTATTTATCCTTTTACTTACTCTTTGCCTTTACCCTTGACTATGACTCCTTTATGTGCTTATACATGATTCTGCCTCATCACTCCAAGGCGGATGCTGGGCCTTTGTACCTTGTAATATCTCAGTTTAACCCTGTGACGTTACCTAGATCCTTTAAGAGCTACTACTGATGTTTTTTGGAAGCTTGACAATAGCTTCAGCTGTGCATGTGAAAGGACTTATCTGATTTGAATGCAACACTGACAGCTTAACATATCTGTCATCAGTCTTGAGAGAGGAATCAATATGAATGATTTTGTGTTATCAAGCCAATGGGCAGGGATTAAGTCGGTAATACTAAACTATTGATATTAACTACAGTTATTAATAATAAAATCACAGTTTCCTTCTGCCTTCCAGTCTTGTAGCTTTTTGTCCAAAGTATGATAGTTTTCCAAAATCATGTTTTGAGAGTTAAAGTGAAACTTTTCAGTAAATTTAATAAAATTGACTTTGAAAAAGCAAATGCAGCCCAGCATCAACAAGTCTGCAGAGCTCCATGGCTGCCACCATGCTGGGTGACACAGATGCATTTGGTGCTTCACAGAGCACCTGATGGAGAAAGAGGAGCCAGAGAAGAAGCAGAGAGCTTTTTCCACATCATAAAATATGATAGATTTAATCTTTCTCCAGATGTGTTGCTTTACATCTGAAATTAGATCCTTCGTAATTAGGTAACCTAAATCCCATGTATGCATTTTCCTTGTAATTCCTGACCCTTTATTACTGTATTAAGGTCTCTTTGATCTTCTTTGGCTTGCATGTAAGGATTGTATTGAGTTGTTCAGCCTGTTACCCACCATAATGCAAAGGTCCTTTTCAGGAGAAGTACTACCCAGACAGTCCTGGCTTGTACCACTGTATGAAGAGCTTTGCACTTTCCTTTTACTTTGTTCTGACAGGCATTGTGTCAGGTTTTCCCTTGACTTTGGTGCCACTGCAAATCTGCTAAGGGTGCTGCTATGTCGTCATCCAGGTTGATGATGCAGATAATGAAGCAAGAGTCCTGGCACCAACCTCTAGGATACTTTGCCCACTATAAGCTATCATCAACAATAAGTTGTGAATTGTTGAGTGTTACCTTCTGAATCTAGTGGTTCAGCACATTTCCAGTCTGTCAAACTGCCATAATTCTCCACCTGTCAAATGAACCAGCTGTGTGAAACAGTCCCAGAGACATGGTTGAGATGAGTTTCGGTTCTCATGAATTTTTCTGTTTTAGTATATGTTTAGTCTCAAAATGGGGCAAACAGCTTTTTAAGGAATTAGAACATCAGTGTGCTGTTGCAGAAATATTAATTTTTGATAAAGTTGAAATGTTATAATGAAGTGAAATATGAAAAAAATCTCTTCCTGATATTTTTAGATGTATATAGTCTGAATGACGTGAGAAAGTCTGAGGCAAGGGAACCTGATAATTTTTAACTGATGATTAAAGTTAAATTATTTCACCAAAGTGGCATCTGATGGAAAACAACTTAAGCAAGGTCTGACCAGCTTAATACAAGCATAATACAACACAACTGAATGTGTATATTTTCCTATATAAGTTAATACTTTTAAGTTTTAATGGTTTCATAATTTCATGCTTTAAATTTTTTTAATTCTCTTTCAAAATGTTCTGTCAATCAGAAAATACTGTCAGTTGAAATGATTGCTACATTAGTTCAGGTTCCTCTACTACTGGAGAAGTGAGGGAAATTAACCTGTATTGTTTAGATTGAGTTTTACTAATCAAAACTTTGGTGTAACATATGTATTTTGAATAATACCTTCTATTTAGGTAACATTTCTAGAGGTTTCAAAAATCTTTTACAGGATTGAGTGAACAAGAGTAAATCAAAAGTATAAATCAACTTCATCATCACTTATAGGATGAAATAACTTACTTTGGAATTTGTAGGAATAGAATGGCTTCCACTTGTGGAAATTGATGGATATTTCTTTGTAATAACTGGATGAGGTTAGCTTTGTTAACTAGCTCTTTGTGAACTCACCAGGTCTGATATGTAGTCAGCATATAATAAATTGATGGTTAATGGGCCTTTCTGCATAAAGCACCCATGGTTACTAAAAAAGTACATATTTTGCATGTGAAATAATCCTCCAGTAATGTAGAAGATATTCCGTTTCCTTGCTATATTGAATGTTTACATTTGGCTTGTAGAACTCTTTGTATTTACTTAAATGTATTAAAGAGTGTTGAATTTGAAATGCAATTTAGTGTTTTTTGCTCTGAGATTTACTGCAGCATTTGTGTTTGGTAGATAGAAGAAAAGGTAATAGGGAAAGCTTTCAATGTGTGAGAGCTAACAGACTATAAAATAAAAAGATTATTAGGCTAAAAAGTAAATTATGGAAGTCATGCCAGTAAGACTGGAAGAACCGCTGGTCACTGGCAGACGGAGAATTAAGAAACCTGCAGGTTTTTTTGTCTAGTTTTCATAATTTTGTCAAGTTTTGAGTGTTTGAAAATTGAGAAGACTGGTTTGAAGTGTTTAAAAAACTTCAAACGGCAATAATTTTTAATTAATATGGGTTAGTCAATTTATTAATTCTAATTTATTTGTAAGAATTTAAATGTTGGAAAACTGGTGAGACTAAGAATGGTGTTTGGAAATGTAATTAAACCATTCACTAAGAGTCTTAATTACCACCAGAATGTGTGCACTGCCCTTTAGTAGCAAGTCTTTTTAACTTCTTCAAAAGAAGTAGTTGCATCTTTTCTCAGGGCTGCGGCAATACTGCAGCGAAAAGCCTAACTCATTAATCACCATAATGCAGCATAAGTGATTTCAAGCTTGTGTTTTTATGATCTGTGTTCAGCTCACTGGATATGAACCTTCCACTTCACTTCATGTTGATTTAGATTTGCTAACTTTAATGTGCCTGGGTACAGTGATGGCAGTTATCCATTTTCTAGAGCTCTCTACAGTTCAGTGTGTTTATCTGCATCCAGGAAACTAGTTATTTGATAAATCAGTTTTCCATGCTGCTTCTCCAATAGAAAATGTTCCTGTATATTACACAAATATAAGTTAGCTTTGAGAATAATTAATTGCTAAATGCAGTCAATCACTGTTCTGAAGCTGAAAGATTTGGATTCCAAATCCAAGTTAATGTGACTGTAGGTTATCTGAAAAACGGCTGATTGTCCAGCCAAAGCATGACTTGTTGCTCTGACATACAGTGAAAATTTAGGAACATTTGGGGTTAATTTGTTTCCAGAGAAGTAATTGCATTGTTTTTCCAGAAATGGAAAATGAAATTTCAAATAACCTAAAGAAGCTTGTATTAAGACATTAGACTTTTTAACAATAACTTATTGTGATTAATCATAGCTAAACTGAGGTTTTTAAGAAAGTTAATGAAGAGACCGGTTGGATTTTCTATCTAAGCACATGAACAAGTGCAGTTTGAGTGTTACACAGATTACCTTCCTGTAATGTGGCCACTTAAGTCTGAAATGCAGTTGCAGTAGTTTGTCTACTGTTAAGGCCTCCTGTAATGTCTTCTTTTCTTCCTTAAAATTTGCTGCTCAGTTTTCAATATTGATTAAATAGCAACAATCTCTTTGCTGTAATCATTCAGTAAGTCCTGATAAAATGAATAAAAAAAATATTAAAAATCCAAAACAATTTTGTTATGAAAATGAATAAATGAATAGTCAAATAGATACTGATGTGGGTTTGTGTGAACAGTATTTATCAGTGCATGAGTGTGGAACAACTTATAAATTTGCAGTCCAGTATTTTATATTTATTTGTAAATAAGTGTGAGTAAGAATATTCTATGCAACTTCTCAAAGAAGTGCAAAGATTATAATATGTCTTTGTATAATTTTTATCCTCATGGATAGCTAGTAAATCTAAGCAAATTAGTCAGATTTCTGGTCAAGGAAGCATTATCTCTCTTTTAGAAAGGGAACTGAAGCAGAAGTTGAATCATCTTCCCAGTGTTTTATATGGATTTTGTTGTATTGTTGGAATTAAGTAAATTCAATACTGTCTTTAAATGTAAAAACTGTATTTCACTCTTAATGGCTAAATACAGAAGCATTTTTCTGTCTTGTACTGGAACTATGTATGTGATGGTGAATTGTTCTTTAATGATGCAGTCTCTCCCTCCGCACCCCAGCTAGCTTTGTTCCATTACCTCGTTTTGTTGCACATACAAAGGTATTTTGTGCCAGGATCTTAATGTAATGTTTAAATGTAAGCACATGCAGAGCTATGTTGAGGTCAAAGAGCTATTCCCATAGGATGCAAAAAAGCAAGGGAAAAATTAAACTGCATGGCAAAAAAAACCCTTATTGCAGAGATACATTAGGTTGTAGAACAGTCATTTTAGTAAAATATTAGAAACCCATTCACTTGAGACTTTTATAACTGGAATTGACGAAACACTGGAAAATGCGCTATAGAGTAAAAGTTGAGCCGTGCAGGCAGCTAGATGAAATAGGATAATGAAGCTTTTCAATCTTGAAATTCAATGATTATGAAACAGTGAGATAAATCATATCTGTTGTATATACTTGTCCTGGGTTCAGCAGTAGCAGTCAGACGTCAGACTTCCATGTGTTATCAACACATATCTAAAAGTTGACCAATTTAGACATCGAATATTTAACTTGCTTTTCTTGTTCTACCTTGATATGTAGCTTGAAAGAGATAGTTTGTATAATGGTAACTTATTCCATTTCCAACAGATATTGGTGCATTAAAGACAGATTTTTGAAAAGTATCCTTGAAACAACCCTGGTATTGATAGACTTCATTAGTTTACTGTTCTTTTTAATTTTTTTATTTTTCTTAACTCTACTTTTTACAGTACTGTTAACTTGCCTGATGCGATTCTCTTTCCTGTAGCCTGGTTTTATGTCCAAGTACAAAACACTGTTAATTTTTGGTACCTAGAATTTCCCAACCCTTATTAGCTACAGAACTTCATAGCTTACATATTCCAATTGCACCATTAGAGTGCTGCCATTCTCTAACAATCTTTTGTCAGCAGAATTTCCTATAGGTATTTCTTCTGTAGAAAGAACGTAAGGTTTTTTGTTTGTTTGAGTTTATTTTGTTTTGTTTTTTTTTTTTCCTTAAGGGGAAATTAGGATTGCTCAGAAATTCGTTTTCGTCTCTCCTAAGGCCCATCTAGCAGTGGTCAGAAGTCATTGCTATCTGCATGAATTTGATTATTTGATTATAAATTTACATAGAAGTTTTAAGAAATAGTTTTAGAAGTTGTGAAGATTTTTTAAGCCAAGGCTTGAGGTATAAATGCTATTAAGGCACTTAAAGCAAACTTGACATACAATATAAATGTAATTTGTCTAGAAAAGCCTTTAAAATGAGTGTCCTGATAGAAGCTCTGTTTAGCTTTGCTTTAGTCTTTAAGGTCACTTTAATGAAAATCTAATTTAGAACATTTGTGTGCTTACACTATTTTAGTAGAAAAGTCAGGGAATTTTGCCTCAAGTTAAAAATTACGAAAGAAAGGACTTAGTTGACTATTTGCTCTATTTACATTTTCTTTTGATCCCTACAGACTTTTCTTGTGCAGAACTTTAATTTGCTGCATTTGGCTTTATCTAGCTGAGATATGGGGTCAACTTACGATACTCTAAGTCCAGAAATAATCATAAAGCCCAGACAAAGTTTTTTGGATAACTTGGTAAACTTGGCACATGAATGTACTTCTCAGTTTAAAGTCAGTGGGATTTCAACTGGTTGAGATGCTATTTAAATTAGAACCAGATAGATTGTGGCTAAATTCCCAGTATGTTACTCAGAAACATATACCTTCATATCGGAAAAGCAGATCTTTCAGAGTCAGACATATTTTGTGTGTTAGATTAGAAACTGAGACAGGGCTGAAATCTGGATTTGAATTCATACATGGTGATGGAAATCTCTCACGGTGCTGGAAGATGTTTTCTGCTTAAGATCATGGAAATTGCATCTGAATGTGGTCTGAGAAACAATGAGTTTATACTGTGATTGTGCAGTGAGCAGGTTTGGATTTAATATTTGGGAACACTTTTCCAAACCAAGAGAGATTTTGAAGAAAATTCACTTTGGCATGTTAACATGTGTATGTTAACTAAGAATAATTTAAGTCAAGGTGGTTTTCCCTCTCCCATCATGCTTTGGAAAATTTTAACTTTTTATTAGCTAATATAAATGAGGACTTGAAGTTTCACCATAGAAGAGCAATAATTTACATGAACAAAATTTCCCAAGAAGACTCAACTTGCTATGACAGAGTTCAGTCAAAATTTTCCAAAGAACCTTAATGCTGGTAATTTTCAACACTGAAAAGGAAAACAGTGTTTTTTTAAGTGAACTGTTATTTACAGTTTTGTGACACTATTATATTTGTGCTTCATATGAATCAGCGTGAGCTTTGCATCAACTTCTGTGTGCTCAAGTCTTTCCTTAATATTCTGCAATAATTTTTGTTCTTTGCCTGCTTCAGAGATTTTGTCCAATGTGGTTCCAGAGTAACAGCAACAGAGTCCTGCATTGTATTGTACATCCTGTCTGTACTGTTTGTGTTAGGAGTGCTTGTCGTAGGAAAATACTATCTCAAAGCAAAATATCATAGATCCAGTTTCTCACATGGCCATGTATAATACTGTGAATTACTTTATCAACTAGTGACTAATTGCAAAATGTAATTTGTTGGATGCATTCAGTAAGAAAAGAAAATGTATAAAAATATCTCATTTCCTGAATGCTGTTCAGAACTAATTGTGCCTTGTGAGCATCATGGTTAATGGGGAACGATTTGTAAAAGGATCACGCTCCAGTTGTGAGAACAGTAGTTTATGCGTAGGTGTGTGTGTGTGCACATAAAACTAGTGACAATTTGTAATTTCATATTGATCTTTTCACCGTCAGAGACTCTAAATCTTACAGTAGTAATGCAGAATTGGTGGCGTTGGAAGACTGTCAGATACAAATGTTTCAAATGTTGCCCTTGTTTCAATCACTCCCAAAATATTGTTCCAGAAATCATTTTGCTGCAGGAGATTTTGAAATGGCAGGCTTTTTCTCCCATTAAAGTGCTTGCACAGTTCCACTGGAGTTAAGATAACTACGTGGCTCTACCAAATCAGTGAAACTGAGATACCTTTTGGATTCCTATATAGCTTATTGTCTTCACTATTTGTCTTAAAGCACACTGATGAATAATATAGTTGTTATTAAACTACAGGAAGCTGAAAAAGTTGAGTCTTATTTTATTAGCTATGTAAATCTCTGCGAGATATCAAGTAGCTTTTGAGAATGAGCACCCTGTTGATAAAAATCTGATTATTTGTAGATTTGGGCAGCAGAACTAATACTGCACTGGCAGCATTTTGCATCTGTTCACAACTTTTGAAAGCAGCAGTTTAAAATGTGCCATCTGTAATCACCAGCTGCTTAAAAAGAGGGTGATGAATGTTTGCTATTAGCTATTAATGTGGATCAAGATATTTAAAAGATCTTGTGAGCTAAGCTATGTGACATTTCTTCGTGTAATACTCTGTTGACTGGGAATGAGCTGTTGGTATGAACTACATGTGTTGAATGCTCTCCTGCAGCAGAAATACCATAACATATAATCTTTTTGTTGTTTTGAATGATCTGAGGCCCTGCTGGATTAATTAGTACTCATTCTCCTATTTTTTGTTATCTCCTCTTGTGTTTCTTTCTGGGATGCATATTCTTCTGATAGCATTACCCAAGGCAGTTGTGCATTCTCTCTTTGACCTCTTGTCTGATAGTTGAGTAACAAATCTGTCTTTGAATGTATTCTGCTTCTGGTGGCATTCAATTGCTGTGGTATCTGTAAAGTTGGGCAGCAGGCCAAAACAGTTTCTTCATAATAGTAAATAAGGCTAATAATGTAAACAATGTGGTCCTTAGCTGGAGATTTCTTTAGAGGCTTAAATTTCCATCTTCTGTAATCAAGGATGATCTGCGTTTTCAGGTGACGGAGGTTTGCAAACAACAATTTTACTAGCTTAGGTCTCCAAGTCACCTTCATGATTTTAGTGCTAAGTGTTTAATGTTTTGCAGAATAAACAAATGTGAAAAAACCACCAAGAAATCAGCAACTTCCCACTGAGAGTATACAGTAGCTTTCTCCAGTAGACGCTTTTAATTGCCTGTATTTTAGTGAAAGGACATTCTGTGATGGAAATTTTAAAAATTAACAAACTTTTAAATGGTTGGTGCAGTAACAGCAATGGTGGGAAAGTATCATTTTGGCTTAACAGAGACAGGACATCTTCTAAATCCCGCTACCACATATAAGACTGTATCTTCAAAAATTTCATTTATATGACAATATTTTGGAATGCAATGCATACATGTCTTGTCTGTGGCAAAATATAAATGAATCCTGTGGCAAATGTGGATATTTTTTTCATAACTTTAATTGCTACAGGAATACATAGTAGGTTAGGGAAAAATAAACACGCTGACAGAAGAGAAGGCTGTGTGGAGACCTCATCGCAGCCTTCCGGTGTCTGAAAGGGGCTTATAAGGATGCTGGGGCAGGACTCTTCATTAGGGTCTGCAGTGATAGGACAAAGGGTAATGGGTTCATACTTAAACAGGGGAAGTTTAGATTGGATATGAGGAAGAAATTCTTTATGGTGTGGGTGGTGAGGCACTGGAATGGGTTGCCCAGGGAACTTGTGAATGTCCCATCCCTGGTGGTGTTCAAGGCTGGGTTGGACATAGCCTTGGGTGGCATGGTTTAGTGTGAGGTATCCCTGCCCATGGCAGGGGGGCTGGAACTAGATGATCTTAAGGTCCTTTCCAACCCTAACTATTCTATGATTCTATGAAAGTTGAAGCAAGGGTATGACAGTCGGGTTAAAATAGAGGGAAAGCATGAGGAATGAATTTAAAGAGATCAGTATTCGCATAGTCTGTTATAAATCTACAAAAATCATTCACATGGAGGAAAATTTGACTTACACATGAAGGTATATATTACAGAAAAGAAATACTAGACCTTAAAAATAAATGCATAAAACTTGTTTCTGTTAGACGTTAATGTTTACAGGTATTTGGTTGATGCATGATTGTACAACGTAGGTACAAGAGGTCCCCTTTTTCTCGAGATAAATGCTAATTATACAAAATACGTTCATGTATCTAAATAGACTGCCTTGATTGAACTTTAAAGTGCAGTACAGTAATGTCTGCAGCATGGCAGTTAATAATAGATGCAGTATATGTATTTAAGTACAATTGGATTTAAGACAAAAACAAAAAGTTATTCTATACAGAAATCAGGAAAAATCTAAAGATAATTTTGAAAGAAATGCCAGGGTAATGACAAAAGCCTTTTAAACAGCTAGAAGAAGCTTGAAAAAATGGTATTGAAAGCCAGTAAATTTTCTGGACTTTTTATGAAGAGCCTGAGCAGCATAATGCAGTGCTGTCATTGCCTTTGCCTTTATTTTCTAACTCCCTTTTTTTTTTTTTTTTTTTTTTTTTTGTTTAGTATCATATTTCTTTCTTTTTTTTTGGGTGGGTGGGGTGTAAATGGGAGTGGGTTAATATTAATAACAGACAAGTCCTGGAGAAAATCCACACTTGTAAATATCTAGTGGAGGGTGGTTTTCAGTAACTACAGGGGGAACATGAGTCAGATGAGAACGTATGCATTAAAAATCTGGCATATTCCACCTGGCTATTTTTAACACACTGCAGAAAATGTGACTGATTCTCCTATCTGCTCACACTTTTCTCTTTGAGCACTTGCTGTCATATTCCTGTCTCATACACCACATTTTTCAGTAGGCTGTCTCTTTTTCACCCTGTGCCTCCTCTTATTACTCTGTTATGAAGCTTATAAATATATGAAATTGTTCTCAAAATAGAACTACCCAGTCATATTAACTTTGAATAAGAGTGGCATGTAAAGCTTTTTACTTTCATATTATAATTTTGAATTTGATCCCATATTTGTAGGCTTGTTGATTGTTATTTGTTTTTTGTGGTGTTTTGTTTGTGGTTTTTTGGGTTGTTTTTTGGGGTTTTTTTTAGGTTTTTTAATTTTTTGGTTAGTTGGTTTCTGGGGGCTTGGGGATTTCCCCCCTTTTTTCTTAATGTAATTAGTTCTGACTTGGAACACTTTCTGCTGAAAAATATTGACAAGGACATAAATAAACTGAGTTAAACTTGCCTTTGTCTTTTCATCATGGGGAATATATTTCAATTTTTCTAGATTAATTCAGAGCCCTTGTCTTCATCCATGGGATGATGTTTTGCTTTGTGGTGTGTGTTTGGGTGTGTTTTTTTTTCACAGAAGTGTTTTGGCAATTTGTTAATTCAATAGGCATTTAGAAAAGTAACAACCATTGTTATAAACTAAAGTTGCATGGATTCTGTTTATTATTGGTTGTGGTACATAGAAAATGTTTGCTTATGTTATAAGCAATAAATTGAAATGCCTATTGGATAGCTTCTTGTATGTAGACAAAAACATCCTTAATAGTTTTAGTCATCATCTTACGTGGAATGACAATAATATCTGTGCTTTTTCAATTCCATCTCAATATTTACAAAGCTCAAAGCAGTTTGTTTTGTTGTTTTTTTTTTTTTTTTTTATAAAAAAATATTTTTTTAAAAAAATATTA
>JAOEHX010030118.1:0-20741 GCA_025448015.1 Bolborhynchus lineola
ACCTCTACTAACAAAACAGATTGGATGTGCAATAAGTACTGAGAGTCAGACAGTTACCACACATGCCCATAAACCTGAATATTTCTGGCATTTTGTTTCTGTCATATTATTATACATAATATGTCATACATATTATATTATGTATAATAGCATTACATTTCACTCTCTAGGTTCTCAGAAATCAACAAGTATCTCATGGATACATTAACAAACTTGAAGAATCTTGCCAGGTCTATTTTGTGTTCAGAATTACCAGAAAACTCTACATAAAGCAGCCCTGGGCCTGGAATCAGCTTAAGGGATTTGGGAAGATATGATTATACAAGATTTCCAATTTGTCTCTGAAGGTTCAATGGGGATTTGATCCAAAACCTACCAAAGTAAATGGAAAAAAAACCAGTCTTGTATCTTAGTCTAGACCTATTCAGTTTGGATAAAGTTCAGAGAAGTAGTCGTACTTGGCAGCTGATGTAAACTAAACACATTAACCTATCATTAGAAAACCAAAAGGTGCCAGAATAGATCTATATAAGGATAAATCTATGAAGCATTGTTTCATGGTCTGTCTAGCCATTCTAGGATTCCAACACCTTAACAGAGAAGTAAAACAAACTTACAGTGATTTATTCATGCAGAGCTTTTACAGTGGCAATTAAAATCTGAATAAAGATCCTATCCTACCCCTATTGCACTCAACTATTGCACAGATAAGTGCAAGTCTGTGAGGAATGACTTCTGCAAAATGAGTGAGGTTACACTTAGTGCTGCTCCTACACTAGGTTTTTTTCTTTAATTGCTATTCCATGACACTTTTCTTCTGTTTGTAAAGGAACAAAGAATTTATCACGTTAATGAGAGAAAAATCCATGAAATCATTCGTAGCTTACTTGAATGTTTGTATTTTAATGGCAAAGTACAACAGAAAACATACTTTTAAACTGTAGCACAGTATTAATTGCTAATTAGTTTACCATTATGCCTGGAATGACTTCTAGCATTCTAAGTCAGTTTTAATCCATACCAACAGCCAAGAAATGCTCTATCTATCTCAAAACATGTAATTATGGGGATTATATTACACTTCCAGTGTTTTGGCAAAAGCTCACAATGGCAAAAGATAAAAAGTAATAGCAGTCATCTTGTGATTTCATAAAAGCAGAAAAGGAAAAGGGCGCAATATCACTGCAGCACATTCACTATTTTGTGGTTCCCATTTTATTTTTAGATACAGAGATAAAGAATTTGTCACACACAAAATGTTTATTCTACATTCTCCTTTGATCATTTTACTCCTAAAGCAAAGAATTCAGCAGAGCTGTTATTTATCCCTAAAATTTCCAAGACAATCCCTGTACATCAGCACCATGAATGCTGCTCTGATTTTAAACAAAGTTACAGCTGAAAAGACAAACCAACAACACAGAACTCTATTTTTGCCAAGAACTAAGTGGCTGTCATGTGCATTGCTTGCTATCAGAACAACAGCAGATATAAGTATTAATAGTGCTTACAAGTGCATAGTTCTTTTAGACAGGGTTCAATCTAAATTGAAGAAGCCAGCTCATGGGCATTCACCTTCCTTTTGAAGAGAAACAACTGTCTGAAACATTTATGGTAAGGAATCTTAGCCACAGAGGTATAAACAAGTAGGAGACTCACTTCATTTTCCTTCCTAGGAGGGTATATTGGCTTAAGCCAGAAAGATCTCAAATACATGAAATATCCAGGCCCTGGGAAAGTCTCTTGCCTTTCACTAGGCAGTCTGCAGTGAGGATAGGTGGCTCCAGTGAGGACCCTGAAGAAGAATGAGGTGGAAGAGATTTCCCAAGGAAGTTGTGAATGCCCCATCCCTGGCAGTGCTCAAGGCCGGGTTGGATGGAGTCTTGATGGCATGGTTTAGTGCAAGATGGCCCTGCCCATGGTGGGGGGGTTGGAATTAGATGATCTTAAAGTCCTTTCCAACCTTAACTATTCTGTGATTCTATGAGGCAAGAAGATCGGCTACTGAGGGACAGCATAAAGGAGAACTTCCCATCCTTTTGGTTAAGATTTGTATGAGTGCAAATTCCAACAATACCATTTCCCTTCAGTTCAAGCCCTGGATTTCCCTAAGCAGAAGCAAATCCCTGAGTTATTGACCTTGCTGACACACCATGCGGGCAGCTCCCTCCTTTTTCTGATGGCTGTCTATTTCATCCCACAGCATCCAGTGCTCTGCCTTGATACACCTCCCTCCCGCACACCTTTCACCACCTCCCAGCCACTCAGGGCTCACAGATTACTGTTTCACATCTGCAGTGACCAACCAGAGTTGTTCTTGCTTCCCCAAAAGAAGCTACAATTGCATTTTTGAAGAGAACTAGGCTTGGCCCACATTGGTCTCCCCAGGCCCTGATGTCCTTTGATGGTTGCTAGCTGCTCCTGTGGGCCCAAAAGATCACCCCCTCATTTCCTGGCTGACTTTGATATAAAGTGATGAAGTTGATGGCCCTTCTCCTCAGCCAACCCTCAAGACTATACCAGTGAAAGCCTCAATTTTCAGCATCCACAGCTGGATCAAGGCTTCTCAAGAGGCCTTCTCAAGCCCTTTAGAAAGGGTGCATTTGACAAGATACATCAGTATTTTCCAATAAATGGATACCATCACCTTTCCCTACGACTTGATCAGTGAATTAGCTGAGCTTATGAAACTTAGGCCCTGCTCTTTTCACTTTAACCAAAACCATGAAAAATTGCAGGAATGACAGCTTGAAATACAGATTTCTAGGGGAGAAGTTTCTAATTCCAAGACTCTTGCACTTTGGCAACATGCTGTTGCTTTCGCTTAATTTTCCTGACAGCCTGTCAGTAAAGCCAAAAGTCTGTTAAACAAAAGTGCACCTTTCTCTTCTGAAGAAGTGATATCTACTGTTCTGCAGGTGTTATTTCTCATAGAAACATGATATTTAACATCCAAATCTCATTTGTTGTCATCAAAATCTGGGAAAATAATAATAAGCTTATTTAAAAAAAAACACTTTGATTTTGAAGAGTGTGTCTTAAGAAATGTACAGATTCTGCCCTCTCTGCTCATTAGAGGAGTTTTGGTTTTGAATTTCTAAGTAAATTCAGTGTTGAAAATTATGAACTGGATTCTGAGTTTGAGAAGGCTCCTGTATCCCCCAAATCATTCAGCTTCTCTCTTGAAAGGAACTTTACTGAGTTCAAACTCTTCAGGTTTGTAAACAGGCTCCATATTTTTCTGTTGAAAATCCTCTCCTTATAAATGGATCATGGAAGGACTTCCTGCAGCTGACCCAAGATAAAAGTTACAATGGCTTAGGTGATTTGTAATTTCTTTTTAAATCCATTAATTAAACAATCTAAATAAGTGGAGATTCAGTGCAGGTCTGTGGATTTATTTGCAAAGCACGGATTTTTTTAAGTATTTGACAGATTAAATTTCTCAGTATCAATCTAACTTTAACTTCATTTAGAGTCTTTTTTAAGTCTTTATTGTCACTTGAAGGTTTATTTGTCTTATGGACTATTAAAGCTCTCTTCCCAAGCACTGGATTTTTCTCTCCATCAAACTGGTGTCTATGCTGTACTGAGCAGATAACAAGGCATGCATTTAATACATAAAAATCAGAGTCATGAGACACTGAAAGTTAACTATAATGTAGCAGAGTTTAAGGGTCAGGATTAGCAGGATAGGATTACTTGTCAGTAGGATGAGAAAGAGCAAGGGAGAGGCTCATCACAGTAAGGTAATAACAGAGGGCATTAAAGGACATCTGTGGATGCTTCCTCTACTTTTTTTACACAAGAAAAGATCTAATTTTGGAAATCGATCCCAAGTATGTAAAGTCAGCAAATGGAAGAAGGTTATTTGGTTTTTAAACATCAAACTTTATGTTCTTTAACCTAAAAGCTTTAAATTTGTATGCCTTTTTTTTCCCTCCTGGCATTCGTGAAGCACACTTTGTCTCTCATATTAGTCCCATTCCAGCCTCCTGCTATGAAAGGAATAACTTTATGGAAAGAACACAGTGCCTTGATTGTCTTTATATACTACAAATAAAAAGAATAAAAAATAAAAAATAAAAACCAACAAAAAACCCAAACAACCAACCAAACAAAAACAAAACAAAAAACAAACCTGGAAAAAGCTGAGCAGCACTTGGAACTAGATACAAAATAAATATATGTAACACAGAGAAACAGACTGTTCCAACTATAAGCTGACAATTTCAGATATATCCCATTTCCATGCCACCTTAGGGACATTTATCAGATAAACTGAAAAAAAATCAGATTTTGACAGCAAAGGAAAAAATAAATCAGAAGAAAGGCATGTGTCTTGGCTTATCCAGAAACCTTCAGCTGTCTGTATTCTGGGAGTAGAACTATTTAATGTGGGCCTGGTCCTTGAGACAGTCCTTAGTTTTATATTCACTCCCTACTCTGGAAAACTTTCCAGTTGCCTTCAGTGGATACTTTTACTGAATTTTAAGTTTAACTGAGAGCCACTGCTGAAAACTATTCTGCACATGATTACTGTTAGAAATCAACCTCCTTAAAGGCAATGAGTCTATTTACTTTAATTGTCTTAACTTTCCTTTATAACTTTGAAAAAAGTCATTAACCATGAGGTCAAGAGCCTTTAAGATAATTCGTCAGAAAGGGAGAATATAACCCTGTGCACTGACTACTGAAAATAGCCATCATGGTATCCTTGAGATACACAAGACCAATGGCTGCCTTAAAATATAAACCTTCCTTGCATATATGAGTTACGCAGGATTTCTGTGATTTGCTGCAATTTCATCAAGCCATTCTCTATGGCGGACATATGCTGCTATTCCTAACTCTAGCCTTTGTGGTTAGGCTGTCAGTAGCCAAGTTTCCAAACTAAAATATGAAGTTCCTACAACAGAAATGTACTGCAGTGCAGTTAGAGATTAAACTAGTCAGTAAATAAATAATACATTGCTTATTAGTTACAGGATGGGTGGGTAGGGTCAGCATACAGCTGCCAGCCACCGTTAAGCTAGCATAGAGCACTAAGTAGGACAACACCAACTGAAATCAAAGATTCACTAATTGGCAGGACATTTTTTTTTGTTGCACTGTCACTGTCTTTCGATGAGTGAAATGCAAGCTCTGCTGAAGCCACCAGGAAAAGCCTCTGTGAGCCAGGATTTCACCTTAATAGAAAGCAATTAACCTCTCTATTCCTGCCAGAATTTGGGTCTGTGGACACCAACCATTAAACCGTGAAATTCGCTGATGCTCAAGAGCAGCTGATGCAAAAAATGTTCAGAGCATGGCAGGAAGAAAGGTTGCCCTGCTGATGTTTGGCACTGGCATCTGCATGATTATACAGGGAAATGAATCATTTTCCAAGTATCAGCACTGATGTGAAAAGAGATGATGAAAAACTACAGGATGACATTTAAAACACAGTTTTGGCAGACAAAATTCCCAGCTTCCAGGCAGCTTCCAACAGCTCTGTCTACAGTATGGAAAGCAGCCCAACTGAAACCAAGTGTGAGCTTGAAACTTGTGTCACAGTATCACAACTGAATTGTTTGAAATGTCTACTGCCCATAGTCAGACACTTTAAGTTTTAGGTAGAGTCTAAATAGGGTTAACTTTAGAGAAACCTCTAATTTAGAGCTGCCTATATTTGTGCCCTGAAACATCTTTGTGCTTGTCCTCTTTGACACCTATGGCAGTGGCGGTTGAAGCAGGACAAAGGAGCAATTTACCTTACCTTTTTCCAGGGAAAAGACAGCAGAAGCTAACTTATCATACTGAACACTGTGTTTATGTAAAGATCACTTTCCTCTTTGTTAGGACAGCAGAGTAACCTTTCAACCTTCATACACATAAACTAGAGGTTTACTGAAACTGCACCTACAGCATCCACTGATAAAGATATCACTGAACACTCTGATACACCATTACTCATGGTGAATACTTCTTTATCTTGAGCCAGACTAGAATAACTAAGGTGAGTAAGGAAATTCTTTCAGGGAGGAAGAGGTTTTGACTCATATTAGCATGGGGAAAAAACTAAGTCATGCTGACTTAAACCAGTATATATCCACAAGTATGAAACAAGATGTTGTCTCCTCTGCCACTGAAGGTCATCTTCATAAGGAGTGGTATGAAGCTCTTACTCGGATGACTGGGTAGCAGTAGCATTTTGAGGAGATTTGGGTTGTATTTTTTTTTTTTTTTTTGCTTATAATTTTACAGCACATATTGTCACTTCCTATCAGATGAGCATCTCGCTGCAGTGTCCCAAATAAGTGTTGATTGCCATAATTGACTATCTCTGGAGCTGAATGTGAACTTGATGCATTGCCAGAAAATGCCATTGCTCCCTTCCAGTGGAGATGACTACACCTCCTCCAGGCCCACGTGCCACTGGCATTTGTCCAGCTTCCTCCTGTCACTGCAACTAGGCAGTGTTGCATTTCAGTGCAACAATCAGGCTGCTGTTTGTCTTAGAAACATACTTTCCTCAAGTTCGCCATGAAATGTGACCTCCTGTGACACACAGGAGATCACAAAATCCACAGAAAGCACACAGAAACAATAGAGAAAGCATCTCTGACTCACTGAAATCACTTTTCAAAAGAATTTAAACAGTGGCAGTTTCTGGCCACTCAGAGGAGATGATGAAGCTTTTCCTTTTTTGTCTTCTCTTAAATGCTTTACTACCAGAAAAGTAAGCACCAACCAACTAAAGTTAACCATAAAAATGAACAATTGCCAACTTTAAAACCTGAAATACTGAAAATATACCCCCAACACCAACAACTCCCTGCTCAACAGAACTTTAACCCTGAGGACACTCACACATGAAGAGCTCAAAGTACTGCAACAAGGGGTTTGTCACTGTTGGTAAGGCAGATGGGATGTAAATATGTATAAGCATAGAGGGCAGATAGCTGTCCTATTGAGGGATCGGGTATGGTTCTACAATCACAATTACTGTTGTGAAAGCACGGATTTATTTGTGCTCTTCATAAGGATGATATAGAATATTCTCCAAAGTCAGTAATGTCTAAGACTATACTGAAAGACCTGAGGTCAGCATCAGACTCATGTCCTCAGCATTATCATGAATCTGTTTAACTTTTAAAGTTTCCCCTTAGCGCAGAAAAATCACCTACAAACTCTTTTCTCTACAGAGAATTTGCGAAAGTGCTTTTATTCTTCTTCAAAAAGTATTTTGATGTTAGGATTCAGTCACTAGAAATGAAAAACTTTTATAACACTTTTTCCAGTTCAATAACAACAGATTATACAGTACATAGTCAAACAAACATTACTGAAATTGGCCTGACACCAGATACCCAGAGCATATGTTTGCAGACTTATTGGCTCTGATTGTAAATAGGTTTGTCTTCCATTCTAAGTACAGTTCATTTCCAGGGAGCAATTTCTACTGTTTTAAAACCGGACTGTACATGTTGTACCAAACCAAATGGAGAACATTTAAAGAAGTAGCATATTTCTAGAGAAAATAGCCATTTCAGCAGGAAATGGTGCCTGACAGTAACCACTTAGTTGTAAGCAGCCTGGCAGTAGGGAGCAGAGATGTTAGATGGCATGGAGGTGCACCTCAAGAAAATTAACTTGATCGATAAAAACCAAACGCAGAATCTTATTTTTATTTGTGGTTACAGGTAATGTCAGAGTCCAAATCGTTCTTGGACTGAAATATCTTTTAAAAAACTAAAAGTAGAGAAGAGGAGCTTTTACAAAGCTATTAAGAGATAGCCCACATATTTTCAATGTGATTCTGTGTGAACAGATAGTACCATCTTAGAATTTGTCGGGTCACTCACTTCAGGCTTACAATTTCCTAATTCCACCTGGTTTATAAGTTACTGACACTTCTTTTATCTATCACTAGGGTGCAACACCTACCTGAGACTTGATCTGCTCACTTCCCCCTTTGATGTTCCTCACCCTGCCAGGGGTCACAGAGCTAGCAGACATGTCATGATGTATGAATGATTTAAAGCAACAGGTGAAAGTCTTTAAATGAGTGTATTTACTACCACCTTTCAAGGACTCATCTATTAGCTATGCTTGATCGTATTCCATGAGTGTTCTCAGATGCACTTTCCATTGTGTTGCTGTTTAGTGGCACGGTCATACTTCATGTAAGTTTGTTATTCTGTGAATTTTATATCTTATCTTGTAAAGCTAGTCTAGTGGGGGATGCTCAGTCTCCCAGACTTTCATCACTTCAATAAGGGACAGATGAACTTCAGTGTTAAGCAAACTAATAATATTCCCTACATTTCCTATGAAAATACATCTGCCTGCATCTCATCTACTTATGCATTTACTTCTGCTGCCTCTTCTCACTGCAAAAGTCTGAACACTCCTTTGCCTTAAGCAATTTGCCGTTTGCAAGGTGATTTTACCTGCATTCAGATGTTTTTCTTAAAAACCACTTCATCTAGAGCTGTTTTATTCAGCAAAGCTTTGAAAGCTCAGAATCCCCTGAGGCATGACATGGCCTTTAGCTGGAATTCCAGCACCAGTCGCTGATCAGACATTCCTCCTCTGCACAACTGCAAATTAGAAGAATCCCCACTCTTCTCTTCAACTGTTTCCCAAGATGTTACAATTGCATGACAGCTGTAATGATTGCAATCCTAATTAGGAGGGTTCTCAAAGAAATCAAATACAGAAACTGCCAAGTCCCCCAATGCTGAGGAATATAAAGTGCAAAAAATGTTATTACAGGTCATCTGTAAATATTGTCTTATTCACTAAAATAACAAACACAAAAGCAACTGTGAGAACATGCATCTCTTATCTCACAGAGTTTCATTACTGAAAATATATGTATTTGGCTGGGAAACCAAAATTCTTCCTTTTCCTTCTTGCTTCCCCTTTCATTTATCTCATACCAAAATGAATGTACTCATCAAGCAAAAACTAATAAAAAAATAAGATTTTTTGGCATACATTGTTCCCAGGTTAGAGACAGACATTCAGTATTTTCTTGCTAAGCGACATGAGATTTACTTTACACAGAACAGCAAAATCAGCTCCTAATGTTAATAAGAGAAGGCAATGCTGATAAGCAGGTAGATCAGGAATTAGAAGTCAGGTCTAACCCAAGCTACTCCACTGGGTAGTCAAAATGTTGGCCAAAATACTTCACAATCCTATTCCCACTACAATGCACTTCTACTATGAGGTCTTTTAAAAGCTGGAAATATTTCTTTAAGACTTCCAGTCACCTCAAAAAAAGATGTTGGGATCACTCAAATATATCCTTAAGTTCATGAAAGCAAGCTGTAGCACACAAAAGTTTTAACATTTTCAGGTATTTAAATATACCTAAAGTACACTTGAAAATAAATATTTTTAATAAAAACAAATGATGCTGCAGAAGTTAAACACAAACTCTTGGCTTCAAGCTTCATCTGCAGCTTGATAATGATGGGCAGCTATAAATCTTCATGGGCAGATTTCTCTCTCTCAAGAGAGAGAATGTTTTCAACAACAGCTTATGTATGCACTAGCAACAGTCTCTGAGCACTGGCATCAAGGAGCATTTGATGTGAACAAAGTGACATCTTGTTTCAGCAGAGGTTAATGAGTACAGCAGCTCTGTCAACAATACTTTAAGACAGCAGTATCACTGTGAGTTCAAGGCAGACTGCAAACATCCCCAGTTGCGGATTTCTCCGGGTTTCTTTTCCCTCCTGATTCAGTAAATTTAATGTGACAAGTTAGTATATCCCCATTCAACTCTGTGTAAGCCTAGTACTTGTACTGACTGAAAAAAACAGGCTTTGCTCTGTAAATTTAACTAGAAAGCAAAGCAGAAAATGTAATAAAGCATCGTTAGCTATTTTTTTTTCTGTTTATCCATTTTCTAATAAAAATCTTTTGATGAATTTTGTTTTCTGTAGGATATGCAATAGTGCTCAATTAAAGTCTTTCTTTTCCAGCAAAAATCTTTGTGAAAAACTTTTAGTTCAGATATTTATCCATAACTATCTTTTAAAAAAGTAAAAAAGTATACAGTAGCATCATTGAGGAGACAAAGAGCAACAGTGGAAAGCTGTACTGCTGAAGTTCAGCACTCTGTACACATCCTGCTGCTAGATCCAGTGCCACTGGGCAGTATTCAAAGATACTGTAACCAGTTTCTGAGCTTTATCACATGGAATTTTTATGTGACTGAACAATCACCTGACTTCAGGACAGATTAAATAAGGACTAGGTGTATCAGCAGGGCTCTGGTATCTGGATCTTAGGTGCAACAGCACTTGCCATGTTACATCATTCAAGTTGGTGACAAACAAGCTCATTTCCCTGCTGGATAATACCTTATCTTTCTCTAACTGTGGACAGGATGTGGATGACATTTCATCATCTCATATCATATCACATCCATGACAGAAGCCAATGATAGGAAACTTCTTTATGCTTGGAAGCTGCCTGGATGAGGTAAAAATCTCTGTAGCTTTTAGCAAGTCAGTGGTGTTACACAGTCTTTACTATGCTAGCATTTTATGTTGTGTTCATGTTGTTGCTGAAGGTGTTTCTGAGTCCTGCTGCTATTAGCAAGTTGGGGCTATATTCAAAGGCTTTGTTCAGTTCTCTCTTCTCTGAGGACTGAATAACTCATTTGGGAGTGTTTACTTCTATAAGCTTGTTTGTTTTACACAAACCAAACTTTCAGCTTTGTCGGTCTTTAGCTAGATGAATCTTAACAGCTTACTACTGCACATAATTCACATGTGTGTTTTACAAGGCCACCAGCACCCTGTAGAAGAATCACCAAAAAGATGGTACAAGTGGAGCTCAGGAGGCCTTGTAGTCATGGGGTATTATTCTTACTCCACTTCTGACAAATATCAGCCTAATCCTATTTTAAAAACCATGTAATGACAGAGGCCTTGCCTATTCCCTGAACAATCTATTCAACCTCTGCATTAGAAAGGTTCATTCTCCCCACCCCGAATATCTACCTTACTTCTTTCTTGGTGCAAAGCCTTGATGTGGAAAACAAGCTGTGGCCCCTTATAAGGCTAACCATATGTTCTTCTGCTTTCTCTGAATAGCTCAACACTGTGCAGAACCAGAAATCCTATATATAACTTCTACCAGTTTGCTTTGTAGCAAGCAGTTGTACTGAATCAGATTATGCAGTGACGGATTTTAACTGGTATCTCACCTGCTATATTCCTGCACCAAGAAGTCCCATTTGTGTTGTAAGTTTTATTCTTTCACTTTCTGGCTAGCATTTCACCCCCTTTACTGAGGACAAAAATAGAGTTTAGAGATTCTGTTTTGGCAAGTCCATTCTCTGGATTTCAAAGCAAACTGAATGAAAGCAGGAGTGACTTTTGCCCTGGTTTCTAAAGATATGAGATCTACACAGTCGTGCTACACAAGACTTTCTGTCCACCCACACCCCCTCCAAAAGAAACTTCTGATCCTGTAGGCCAATGTCAGCCTGATTTGACAGGAACCAAGAGTTCAAAGACTGAGTTGTTGCAAGATTGGGGGAGGGAGGGAGGCAACCAACCAAGAACAGAGACTATTGGAATAAGAAGGTAACATGTCAGACATTCAGAATCCTTTTAGGAGAGAGACTTACAAAACATCTGTTCTGCAGGGCAACTTTCATTTAAAGAGCTGGACTAACCTAGAGCATGTGCTGGGCTTTGTGGTTCCAGAACACCTGGATCCATTTGCAGTAACCTAAAAAATAAGCTTGCATCATACAAAATTCTCAGTGAATAGGGTTATTATTTGTTTCTGTGAAGCTCCTTTCATCAAAAGATCTGAAAGCATATGACAAAGGCAGCCTTGATCAGCTATGGCTGTTTTATGAATCAAAAAAAAGAGAGGGGAGGCACCTCGCCTGAGGTCAAAAGATCAATGGCAAACCCAGGTGTCCCTCAAGCAGTTGTCGATTCTGCTTCAGGTGAACCTCACATAGAATCAGGTAGCACTTATTTTGCTCTTCTATTTTTAATGCTACAGACCTGACACTCACTCAGGATAGTGGTCTAAGCTACTTTTTATTTTCACCTGGCAGCCATGAACCAACAGACCAGAATCTGGTTTTGCAGAAAACATCACATCCTCAGGCTTCTAAAGGTGTGTTCAAGTGAGCAGGCAATTGTGGATCATTCCAACACACAAGTTAGATGCTTCTGGAAATCAAGTTATCTGTGCCTTTGAGTTAACAAAGGGAGCTGCAGAATCACCTCCAGCCACAACAGCTCTTGTGCAGTTTGATGTCAAAAACTCCTGCTGAGTTCTGGGTTGGGTTTCCTACAGTTCTGAAGTACCATTTGCTCCTGCTTAAAAATCATGTAACCTCTATGCATTCAGAATCTCAACATATGATTTTCTAACTTTTACATACATTCTGGGAGTTTATGTAGCTTTAACTGCTGCATTCAGCTGTCCTAGATAATTCTGTCCCATAATCAATGCCCACCCATCAGCAGTTTCTAAAAATCAACATGTCTGAAATTCTCACACTGAAAATCAGATTTCATGGATGATCCACACTCATTTCACCAGAACCTGCTTTATTATTCCATACAAACCTATTCAGTGTCTGTGACCAAGGATAAAACCACAAAACAGTGTTTCCTCTTCTACATATTGTCGATAAAGAATTATTCATTTGAAAGCAGTCTTCCAACTGCAATTCTATCCAAATAATGAGTAAATGAGGTGCTAAAAAGCACTGAATCCTAATTGTGTCTCTAAGATATCAGGAAGGAAAACACCAAGCTAGCTCTTACCACATGACTGCATGTAAAACTAAATTATCACAAGTGGTCCTCCACACATCTTCACTTCAACAGTGCAAATTTTAAGAGCCTTAAAATTGTAGGAGAATTTATTATTACTAAGTGGTACTCGAGTTTTTAAATCTAGTTACAGATACTTCATTCTGGCCATACCAAAAGATTCACATGCCTGTGCCTTCAGCAAGCTTGGTATCAAAATTCTAACCTAAGGAGATCACTCTTCTGAGACCCAGAGAAGCTAGTGTCCCTTCTGAGTCAGGCAAAAATCCCTGGGATTGGTAGGCTTAGATGTCTAAGCATCATCCGGACTTTTAAGTATGATGCTTTACCACAGCTATTCTAAATATATTTTAGGCTTATACACTTACCTACTTCTGCTTGAATGGTTTTGACTTTTTTTTTTTTTCCCCTCCACGGAGTTATGGGCATTGCTTCAGTGAAACACTTGAGCAAATGTTTCATTTTCATTGTATAAGTAACCAAGCCATCTCCTACAAAGCAGGGCTTCTGCAAAACAGGGTTTTGTAGCCTTAAATGCAAAGAAGATTTAAACATGTGCTTGTGCCTTGTGCTGACATGAAAACCTTGTTCTAGTAGCAGAAGAGCTATTGCTAGCAGTTGCCTTCCCAGTATTGCAGCATCACTGGGACTCAGACCTGATGTAGTGAATTCCTTTAATCTCAATGCCCATTCAATGTCTATGCCCTCTGCTGAGGGCATCACTAGTATTTTTGAAAGGGCCACTTCTCTTTCAGGAACCTGGTGCACAGATTCAAATAACAGACAGTTGTAGAACCAGTACAAATCTACTGGAAAGAAAAAAGAAGAAAATTAAGGTTTGCTTTCTGTCAAAAGAATCTGTAGTGCAATGTGACATCTCCTAAAATTAAGGACTGTACCAGATGTGGATAAGAATAATATTCGGAAAATGACAACACATAACAAGTATCTGTTTTGACATGTAATATACTGAAATGCTCCGATTTCAATAAAGAACATACACTGTTAATTAGGTCTGAGTTGAAAGTAATATCCAATACTCTGTGGGGATTAAAGTCTGTGAGCATGCACTTAGACCAAGGGTGATTTTAGTGAGTGTTTTTTTGCAGGTTAAAACTAATGAAAGGAGAAAAAGAGCCAATGGAATATGAATGGAAACTAAATCATTTAATTAACCCAAGTACTTTTAGATGTACAATCAGTTTTAGAGTCTAGCACTTACTGCTTTCAATGGCTAATTAAAACACTGCGTGGGATCATAAGGATTATGTGTGTCCTTGAATGAAGGTAAGAATTCAGGATTTGAATTACTTCTTTGATCATTTAGGGTATGGCATTGCAGCTTCATGGGTGTGTATATAAATGGGACAGCTTACATGAGTCAGGTTAGTCATGTGCATGTGAGATGGCCACAGCTTTCACAGCAGGGCATTTTAGGAGTGAAAGTTTAAACTTGCACATTTGGCTTAAGAGAGGGATTCCATGATGGGAACTGTTAGAAATCGAATAATCTGTCCATCCAGCACAGAGATCATGTTTCAGAATGCTGGGTTATACATGTGCTCAAAATTGTACTTCTAATGTGCAGGACAGATTTGCTACATGCTTTATTTGCAGTCTTGGGTATCACTCTGAAAACCATCTCATGTGAGCAAATAAGTATAGCTGCTATATGAAAGGAGGTGCACAAGCTACAGAAGCCTTTATGTCAAATCTTTTGCCTGTTTTCATGGAATGAAAAAGTTATAGTCAGTTTAAAAATTCAATTGATTCACAAGTAATGTTGAAGTCCCACAAAACTAAGGTAAAAACACCCTACATAAACCATGCATGTAACACCCACATCACCAAAACATTCACTGAAACGCATGCACGTGCCTACTTTCTGGTCTAGTAACTGTCAGTTTTCCACATAATCAGGTCATGGAGACTTTCTTCAAAATACAAACATTGTTTTAAATCACACAAACTAAGATTTTTCCTTGGAAACTGATCAACATGTAGCCGGGTACATCCTTAACTTCTCTGTAAGCTCCTTTCCAGGTTTTCAAATGTCAGAAAGATCATAGCACAAAGTAATGCACTACGTAGGAGAGTTTCAAACTCTCCTGTATCCATGCTACATAGACATCACTAGCGTATGCGCATACACTCTTTCACAGACACCCCCTTGTCTTGGGGAAAGAGCTTGTGTGCCCTTGTGAGGTTGAGAGCTATGCTGGTGGTGGCATAGGGTCTCCCAAGCCAAACAGCTTTCATCTGAAGAGTCAGACAAAGTATGTCCATGGGCAGGATGAGCTCACTAGCCTTAGGGCAACCATCCTAGGAGAAGGACAACTGTAATTTCAAACCCGGGCAGATGGAGCTCATTTAGCCCTGCAAGGCCATCCATCTAAGAGAAGGATACTCTAACCAAACCTACAACCTGAGGACTTTGTGGTCACCATCCAAGCTTGCTAGGACCTGGCAGATGAACCTTAGGTGTAAAGGGTGGGGTCAGTTCTGTGCACACTGCACCTCTCCTAAAAAAATCCACTGCACAGGCCTGAAGGGTTTACTCACATTTGCAAAGCCCTGTAGCAATAGGCAATGGACAAAATGGCAGGTGAAAAGGTGCACTGGAATTCGTAGTTCCAACCTTGCATGCAGGCGCTTCAGGACATTAGTCACTTGAGATTAACCCATGAGATGACAGTCTTGTTCGGCAACATTCTGAATGACCAAGCAGCCTTTCTGAAGGAGAGCACTGCTTGCTCCATACAGAGACAGAGATAGGCCTAGAAAAGGTGGCCTAACCAAAGCTCATCTCCCCCTCTACCTGGTTGGCTAGCCGTGGCCAGCAGGCATCTTCTATTGAGGTTGACTGCACACAATTTACAGACTGAGATGTTAATTTTGTTTGTAGGGGTGCTTGAAGTGAAATTACAGTTGATCAAATCCAGTAACTACAGTTTCCATAAGCATGAATTTGCTCAGACTTCTTCATCTTAAGAAGAGTCAGCATCAGCAAGGAAACTTTGGTCTTGCACCCTCACAGAATTTTCTTTCGGGAACTGTTGAAAAGAGAATTTAGGGCCAAGTTCTGATTTGCTTCTTATCTTACAGACTACTGTTGACTTCTGGGGTTTTCTGTAGTGATCCTGTCTGTCTGCCCATATTGCCTGCCTCCTGTGATGTGTTCTCACTGTGACATGCTCTGGGACAGGATCATCTTGCTTACACAGAGCTTAGCACAGCTAAGTCCTGACCAGTGATGAAGAGTCTGAGCCCTGAACATCATCAGACAGCACTGAAAACTTATGGGTGCTATTCCTTTGCACTGATTGTGAAGTATCAGGCAACTCACTTCATGAGTTCTAAAAATAGACTAAGTAACACCAGTTTTAGAGTAATGACAGTTACTTGTGTGATACTCCATACTTCAGACCTGTGAAGTAGCTGGAGAAATCAATTCTTATTAAAAGAAAGACTTTTCTTTCTCTGTAGACATCAAACAAAGAAAAAAAAATCTTGACCAGAGGACAGCAGAAAGATTATTTAAATTAGATGGATATCTCCAGATAAAACAAAGCTTCATGAAATCTGTTCTTGACTACTTCAGGAACTAATCAAAATGATCTTTGAACCATAGGAAATCCATATACCTTTGATAGTATATGACAGAGGACAGGGATAGCAATAAAATAAGAGGAGGTAATCACAGAATGATTGATGAAATCACAAACCACTCAAGTCTTAGAAAGGTTCTGGAGCAAATGATTAAGCAAACAATTTTCAACTACTGGAATATAACAGTGATAAAGAGAGCAAGAAAAAACACAGCAAGTCAGTCCCATTTGCCTCTTCAAACGATTAATGGGTTCAGTAGGTAACAGGAGTGGTAGACAGATTTCAGCTTGAACAAGATTTTTTGACATCTTGTACACAACTTTATCAAAATGAATGAAATAAATAGTTTAAATGTAAATACCACAAAGTTTAAATATAAATACCACAACTGACTAAAGACCATCTATTGGCGATTTCACTGCCAAAAATTCCTACAGAGAAACAGGTCTCTGAACTGTCCTTCAAGTATTCTTCCTGGAAACGATTCTTATTCAGTAAATGATTTGAAGTAAAATAATTCATTAAATGATTGCAAAAAGCATGCAGCTAGCATTCAAGTAAGGAGATACTGCAAGCATAGATTCAAGGCCTAATCCTTTCTTCCAGGGCTCTTGATAAATGTGGAAATAGTGGAATATAATAAGGTGATTCTAAATACTCTAGAACAACCAGTATGTCCAAAACCAGAAGGTGAACTTCAACAAAAATAACTTTGAAATATTACACTTAGAAAGGAGAAAACAAATCACAGGTGCTCACAGAACAGTTAGTGAGGCTGTAATACAGTAGAAAAGACCGCACCAAAAATGAACAAACACTGTATGGTTTAAAACCAAACCAAAACGTCTTAATTGGGTCCTGAAAGGACTGCTGTAGATCACAGCCATTGCAGGTGAGAACTCATGTATCATACCATCAAAGGCACCTCCAATTACCTGACATACATTCATGTACAGAAATTCCTTTTACAGAAACCTTATTCACTTGTGTTTGCTTGGGAGCCAGCCTGGTAAACAGCCTTACTGGGCTCTAGGTGCTAGCGCAGCAATAGCATCAGCAATGACTACTCTGATCACACACACCGCACCCCAGCAAGGAAAAAGGAACACCCAAATATTTATCATTGATAAGTGGAAGAATGTGAGTTTGATCAGTCAAATATGGAGTAGAACTAAATTCTGGTGCCAAAACACACCTGAACAGAGGGTCTCCTGATCTCCAAATCTTAGCTATAAGCATCTTCAGAGCCACTGCTAATGGCAAAGAAAAAGCTTCTTTTGCTAAAAGAGAAACCTGGGGCTTAGAGAATTTTCTAAACCAATGAACGTTAGGCTAGTAATACCATGACAAAAAGCACAGTTCTTGCTATCCCTCTTAGGCTGAGCCATCAGAATTACACGCCACTGGTTTTCATCATGAAGGCAGCTACTATGAGAGGTGGCAGAGCAGTAAATGCTACGTTTCCCTCCTCATTAATTCCTACCTCATTTCTCCTCCTCAGAGATTGTTCTTATGTTATGGTGTCATTGAATCTGTAGGCAAGCTGCTTTTAACTGCAAGATAACCAGGAAGATAAACATCAAAGCTTTTCCATAATGGTATTTTTATGTAGCTGCATTAATTGCAAATATGTGGGCAAGTGAGTTTGGAGATTTTTTTTAAATATATCAATATATATATTATATATACATATAAAGATGTATTAAATATTGACAGCCTGTTGGCTGCTTATAGGTTCAGAAGTGTATACACAGAGTACAAAATATTGTATTCCAAAAATACTTCGTACTCCAAGGCAGCATATTGCCTGAGAAAGCACTTCCCCATCCCCAGCTGGCATGAAGACACAGACTGAAAAAGAAGATAACCACGATACCAAGCAGGGCATATAGAAAGAAAACTTTCCTACAACAGCGATATTTTTTCAAGTAAAGGCCCATTTGACTTTGTAAGGGGAAAAAGAAGCCCAACAAACAAAAACAACCAACACCTAAAACTTTCTACACTATTAGGCTTTGTTTCTTCTGTTTGGGCGTTCATTCTGTCCTCACAGTGTCTTTGGAACCTTGTTTACAATGAAGACAGGTTACAATGGAGCAAGTGAAATAAAAGCTGATGATAGACCAGGTTCAGACAGGATTTTTAGAGCTGGGATCAATTTTATCTGGGAAATCAGTGAAGAGTCACTACAAAATAATTCAAACCATACATCGATTTTTTCAAACATTTTTGAACATTTTGGGATAAGTAGAGTAATACTGGGAATTCATACAACCAGTTTGATATTCCAGTCAGAAGACAGCAGAGTACACAAAAATTTCTTTTTTTGCTATTTACCAAATCATTCAGTGAATTTTCTTCTCCGATATGCATTGCCATGTGGCAGGAGAAAAGCCAAAGCAAGTCAGGCTGGCTGGAGACTTGACCACAAGGCTGCTTGTGAGGCCACGTGTGAGAAATGTAAGTTACACTATGCTTTGCTTTTGTCATGTACCAAACTTGTCTCAGTGAACATACCTGCCAAGAATTACATTAGGAACAAGGTATGTTGTGTCTGTGCCAACACATTTCCTTTCAAACACGGAGATAACTTAACCCACATGTCTGGCATCTACTGATGTCCTGAAAGCTGAGACATATCTGTTGTGCATTATAATCTGAGTTTTTACTTTGGACGAAGAGACTAGTCTGCTGACTTGGTGGGATTTGGAGCACATAATTTAAAAAGAGGGGCTGAGACTACTGGGTTTATTCAGTCTCAAGATGAGAAGGTGAAGGAAGATGTTACTGTTTGCTTCATCTACATAATGGAAACTTCTAAAGGAGACAGAGCCAAACTTCTGGAGGTGCACAGTGAAAGGAAAGAGTCAATAGAAAGGAACAGGCTGCAGCCAAGGAAGTTCCAACTAGATGTTAGGATGTTTTTTTTTCACTATAAGAGTAGTCACTGACTGGAACAGGGGTGTGGAGAAACAAGGAGCCTCCATAGTCGGAGGTGTTCAAAACCCAACCAGATGCAGCCCTGAGCAGCCCAAGTTTTCTCTGAAGCTGGATCTAACTTCAAAGATGGGCCTGCTCTAACCACAGCTGCTGGAAAGGCAGCCTTCAAAGGCCCCTTCCAGGTTCAGTTATTTCCTGACTCTCCAAGACAGCTTCTGCCACGTTGCTCTCTTAGAAATGTATCTCAGAAGAAACAGAGTCTGGCCTTAACAGTAGCAATAACAAATAAAGGGCCACCTTTTAAAAGTTTCTCTCTGGGCTCCATATACCACTGGGGCATTATTGGGCTGAAGAATAGCTCCAGAATATGTTGTGTATGCTGCTAATGTACAAAACCATTCTTTTTTTTCTGTCTCAAAATGAGAATTTTTTTCTGTCTCAAATGGGAGCTTTTCCTTCATAGGATGCTACTCAAGAGGAGGAAATGCTTTACAGGAAAAGGAACATGTAGGTCTCAGGTTTTATCTTCGTACCGATATAGAAGAGACCCCTCTTCATGCTTGTACTGGAACAAAATAACTCTGAATTGGGTTGTTTGGGTTTCTTTTATTTGTTTGCTTTTGTTTTTAACATCCCTGAAAGCTTCCTAGTGTTAGAACTAAAACCAAGCAAACAAACAGAAAATCCAAACAGGATCCTAGCTTTATGTCCAGCATTTGCAATCTAATCCTGACAAACCAGGGGATTAGTTTAGAATTAGTCTGGATTCTAAACAAGCAAGTGAAGACTTGGAAGATACTCTTCAGACACATAAAAAAGTGCATTAAATAGGCACTGCACTGGACTTGGAGATCTTGCTCTAATACCCAGTTCTGACCAATACTCCACAGGACCTTGTTCAAGACATGTTGGTTTTCTCTGCCTCACTTCTCCCCCATAAAAAGGAAATTGATATCACCTTTTTGCCACTCTTTGCTTTTCTAAATACATAAGTTCAAAAATCCCATAAGAAAGGTGCTCTGTCCTATTACAGAGTGAGCCACAATCACAGAATCATAGAACAGAACAGTTAGGGTTTGAAAGGACCTTAAGATCATCTAGTTACAACCCCTCTGCCATAGGCAGGGACACCTCCCACTAAACCATGCTACCCAAGGCTGTATTCACAACTTCCCTGGGCAACCCATTCCAGTCCCTCACCACCCTTACAGTAAAGAATTTCTTCTTCATATCCAATCTAAACTTACCCTCGTTAAGTTTGAACCCGTTACCCCTTGTCCTAGCACTACAGTCCCTAATGAAAAGTCCCTCCCCAGCATCCCTATAGGCCCCCTTCAGACACTGGAAGGCTGCTATGAGGTCTCCACGCAGCCTTCTCTT
>JAOEHX010030123.1:0-22418 GCA_025448015.1 Bolborhynchus lineola
GTGTTATACCTTAGTTACTGGACTGTTCTTATCTCAACCCGTGGGAGTTACATTCTTTTGATTCTCCTCCCCATCCCCCCTCCCTGCAGCTGGGGGGAAGAAAGAGTGGGGAGTGAGTGAGCACTTAAGCCACTACAATTATACATTTACTTAGGAAAAAGAGAAGTAGTGAAGAGTATTAAGGTTGCAGGCACAGCCTCAAAAAGAAGCATAAAATACTTTAGAAAGAGTACTTCTGTCTTCAGATCTCTACAACTGATAGTAGAAACTGTAAAGAATAGGAAAAACTTTTCCATGTCAAAAAACGCTCCCTAATTTTCAGGTATTTTTCGTCATAAGAATTGCTGTAAGAAACTGCCATGAGACTACTTAAGTTCCTGAAAAAAAATTACCACTTAATGTGCTAACTGCAATTTGGCTCTAGAATAAAAAGACCAAAATGGTTGAATGTGTCAGGTTAAATGTAATATAGCCCACAAGGCGATGAGAAATACATACCATACAAATACCTGAAGAAGAACCTGCAGAGTTTTCTATTCTTCTGTAATAATGCAACATCCTTAATGAGTAATTTTTCATACAGACATCCTATAGCTCAATGGCCTGCATTCAGAAGGCAATCTCTTTGGACATGCAGATAACTGGTAATATAACAATGGAATGTTGTTAATTTGCCTGGTAAGGATAATCTTTATTAATTGTTTTTATTTTGAGGTTCTGTTGTTTTGGTGGTTTTTTTTTCTATGACTATTGACTTAAGTAGTCAAACTGAAAATATCTCTTCAAGGACAATATTTTGATCTACAGTAAAAGCACAATGATCGTTATGCAAGAGTATATTCAAGCATTACCCATTACACTACGGCCATAGTTCAGCACATCATAGCGACTGTATATGGGCACAGATGACAAACCCACATCATTTTACAGTTTTAGCCTTTCAGGATTCTGCTGCAACACTCCTTCAATGGAAGACTTTTTTCTTGTTATATTCATCAATCACCTTCATATCGATACAATGTTCAGTGAATAGGAATTTGTACGTACCTACAAAATGGAATGATCAGCTCTCGAGTTGGCAGTGCCTTCAAATGTACCATGACTAATTCAAATAGAAGAATTTATTCTTGAGAACAGAATTGTTAGAGTATATTTCTCTTTCTAATAAACAGTGAACATACTAATACAAGGTTCTCTGTAGCTAAGACAATCAAGCTGTCAGTCCCCAGTTAGCTATGCAACCTTTTATCTTGTCTTACTGCTGAGTTTCTTGTTGAACTGAAACCCTGACACAACAGATACCAAAAGAAATAGGATACAGAACAGTATTTTATTTAAGCCTGAATGTCTTAGATAATAAATTAAACCTTTCCATAAAGAATTGCTTCATTAAGTTTTCAGAGAAGAGGTTACTTTAGTAAGGTTATTACCACAATTCCACAATAACCTGGCAGCAGAACTTAAGCTTCAAAGCAATTAGATTTTATACTTATTTATACTTTTCAGCAGATCAAACTGAGTAAAGTTGCTTGTACTGAGCAGATGGAGAAATCTGACATTGCTGAAAATTGAATTTCCCCTAGACCTTAATGAGAAAGGAGAAACAGAGAAACAGGCTTTGTACTGGGAAAGACTGCTGGTTTTCTGGCAGTCTGCAATTTATTTCTCTCCAGTAAAAAGCACGAATTAATTTCAGAAACACCATGCATTATTTGCTTACTTCCATCCTATGCATACCCAGTAGCTAAAGTGCCAGCCAGGAGAAGCTCCTGCTCTTATATCATCCCCATTATTTGAAGACTTGATTATTTGATTATCTAGTCCTGCAGCCACTTGAAAACAGCATTGAAATGGATTTAATCTCATTTGCCAATATTTTTTAATTGTGGTATTGCAATTGTAAATTTTTTCTTTGAAGAAGAATATAATACAGAGGCAAATACCATCAGTTTTGCACAGAACTTACTTTAGTTCACACTATGTTCTGAAGACTTTTTCAAGCCGTTTTATTTCAGGCTCTCGAACAAGCCCAATATGGACATACATTTCTTGTTATGAATAGAAAGTCACAAGTCATATTACTATAGTCCCAATGAGCATAAACTCCAAAAATCAATATCCACTCCCACTGAAGTTGAAGAAAGATTTATAATATGCCTTTGTCCTACCCTGGTAGGTAGATAACAGAAGGTAATGATTCAAAAAGTTGTTCTTTCCTTCTCCTACCAGCTGAACCTCCCTCAATATCCTTACCATCTCCTCAAAGAATGACAAAAAAAAAAACCCACCTCACAATTTTAGGTACTTGCATGTATCACACATGAACAGGAAAGAAAATGAAATGAAGACTCCTCTGGAGTTACCAAGTTTAACAGAAATGGCTGCATATAGAGAGATTAGAGAATCAACTTCTGTGTTCCTCCTCCAGTCACCTTACGTAAAATGCAAAGCAGCCACAGACAACCCAGAGAGACAAAAAACTGCCTTAAATCCTTTTCAGTTTGGCAAATATAGTCTTCCAAAAGGTTCAGGAAACTGTTGATCTTCTCATCACAGTAACTTCCTCAAAGTACAAGCAGCTGCCATCAGCTCCTTTTGAAAGGCAAAATGCAATCGATTGTAAAGCAGATTTCCAGGTGGGAAAATGAAATTAATTTGTTAGCAGCTAATTAACCTCCCTATCACACTATCTGATCTGTTAATTAAAGCAGCAAAGAATGTTTAATTTATTCAGCATTACTTTCTCTAGGCGATGAAAGAACATAAAAAGAAATAATAAGAAAAAACAGGTCAGAACTGAGTGCATATTTCCTAAATTGTAAATACTGGGACCAGTATAGGGCAGAAGCCTACTTAAACAATTTGAACATGAGCTTAAACCAGATCCATGAGAAACTGTCATTATGAATCCATACTTACATAGGTGAGAGGATATAGTGAACTAAGCTACTTCTCTTGCACTATCACAACTGAATATAGCAAATGTGCCAGTTGTCCAACTCCTACAAGTCTGCAAAAAACTTTGAGGAAATTACTTTGTACTAAGTAATGGGTAAACCTGTAATACGATTTTAAATTAGATTTCTATCACTTTTTGTATGCTGATTCATATTCATTTGTCCACATCTGGAGACAATGAGAATCTGATAAAACTCGACTAGCACTGAGCAGAGCCACAAATGCTGAAAATGATGATAGATCACAACAGGAGATGAGGACTCTGAGTGGAGAAACCTTGATTAGCTTATTGCTTGTGTTTTCAGATGATAATCAGTAAGATAAAATGCATGAAGAATAGATGAAACAAACGTGAACTCCACAAGTCATGACTGATAGTATTACATGAGAAAATTTATCTTATCCTAATCCCTCTGGCTCCCTAATGTATTAAATAATTGATGGCTACAAGTTTTTACAACTTTTAAGTTGTAAAGTTTTTACAACAAGAATTACAACTTTTCCATTTAAGAAATTATGATTAACTATATAAAATGCAAAGTATATTCCTAAAGAGATGGATTTTTTTTGTGCTTACTGCAAATAAAATGGGCATTGTTATTTTATAATCAAGGTTATTCTGCCATCAGTTCCACACAGCTACCATGAAATATATCCAGTCTAACAAACATATTCACCAGCAATGCCATGGAGCTACTGGAAATCCACTGACACAAGAGGACAGATGGTAGATACAAAAACCATTTCTTTTTTAGACTAGAATACCTTGTTTTCACTTTGTTATTCAAAGGCTGCACACTGTTTTAAACCCACCACTTAAGCTCCTACTTCACTGGGAGATGCACAACAATTAGTGACATGAAAACAACAAATAAAAGTAGGGAAAAAAATTAGTTGCAGGAATTTGCAAAATGTTGCAGGAATTTTGAATTATCAGTCCTGGAAATTACTCTTGACCTTGACAATATAATATGTGGAGTGACAGTTGGATTAACTTTCTGAAGTCCAGGAACCATCATGTGATATTAAAGAAGATCAAACTCTGAAGGGAAACTGTTTAAATGCAAATACAAAATTTGCTTATTAATATGACTATTTGAGTAAGAAATAAAGAAGGAATAAAAAAGGAACCATATAATTGCAATTTATGCTTGGCTCTAAACAAATTAATTTGAATTTTTGGTTTGATTCTTTCAGAATATGATACTGTTACTGAATTAAATCTATAATGTGTATATATGTCTACAGTATATGTTAACAGAATGTAAACATATTTTCTGTACTGAAATTATACCAAAAAAACCCAAGTCAACATTATTAAAAAAATATTTCTTTCACCTTCCTCTTTAAAACTTCATAGAAAACTTAGAAATTTAATTCTGATAAATATTATTTTCCATAGAATATCAATTACTACACAATTTAGTAATGTAATAAGATATTAAAAAATACTTTGAAATGAAAGATGAAAACATGTAGACTAATTTTTATGTTTGCATATGTTCATATTGAGCCTTGAGAATATATCCACTGACTGAAACAGTTCCACAGAAACAGAAATTTCTTCCTCTATTTGGTTTTCTACTCCATTTATTTTTCTCTTCACAAAGAAATAGTATATGGCTAGGAATATATTACACAAATCACTGTAACTAAACTCAGCAAAAACACCCAGACAACATTAATGTCTTTAAGGATCTCACTGGAATAGAAAAAAATGCCTACATTTTGCATAGTTTTCCTTAAACTGCAGCAGCAGAGAGTTTTATGTGCCCTTCTTTCCTCTTGTTTCCGTATGTAAAAATCAAAATATAAAGACATTATAACTTATATTTCTGAAGGGAAATTAAACACATACTGTTTCTTCCTTAGTATTACAATACTGTGTAGCACAGGAAAAAATAGTTTCTGTCCCTAAATTATGAAAGTCTGATACAAACTTTGGATCATACCTTATATAGCTGACACTGACCTCATAAGTTAATCACAGAATAGTTTGGGGTGGAAGAGACCTTCAAAGGCCATCTAGTCCAACCCCCGATCTCCAAAATATTTTTTAAAAGCATCTGATTTCTTTCCCTGTCTCTATCAGTTCTTCACTTGATTTATTCAATCACTTGAAGTCTGTCCATAAGAAAACACACTGATAATATTCAAAAAAGCAATTGCTGTAACTTATCTTATACAATCTGCATGAAAATGGGAACAAAACCAACTAAATCTCTCCTAAAAGTGAGAAGTACCTTCCCAAAAGGTAATGAAGTTCAAAACACGTCAGGCCATGTCTTCTTTTCAGACAGCTTTGGTTCACACACATAACAAATGTGTCTGGCATTTTGACTGTTAATTATTTTAATGGACCGCTTACAAAGATAAATCTTACCCAGTTTGTTAGGATTTTACTTTAAATGCTTTTGCTAGATATGTGATGTCTTAGAAGGAAAGCAACTGTGGACAGCTGTTACCAGGCTTTAAGAAATATCCCATGCTCACCTAATTAATAAAGAACAGAAGGAATCATAATCTAATTATTCAGCTTTGACATCCGTTTCGTGCATGTCTTGCACTCAGTCACTGCAATGAAGCAGAGCTCCATGAGTACACCTTATTTCAGAAGCAGCTCAGTAACATGAGGCAAGCTAGCAGCTGGAAAATGTCATTCATTTTACCATTTAGCATAACATGATGAAGACTTTTCCTGTTAATCACTATAAGAAAAAGGCCATATCAAAAATAATTAAATCATAACTACTTTTCTTCTTAATTATTGGCTATATTACACTCAGTGTGCTAGAATTCATGCAGAAGAGCAGTAAGATTTAAGAGCTGCATCAACATCTTGCTATTATGTTTCTCATTTTCAATTTTAACAATTGCACTAAATGAAAAGTTGTTTTTTCTTCCACAGATCACAACAGAGGTTTTCATTTCTCACATATTTTTTGTGCTTACATCACAAACTGCAAAGAAATACAGACACCGAAACCTCTGAATAAGCTGGTTCAGATATGACAGCTGGGTAAGATGTTTGGATGAGTATTTGCTTAATTTCAGAGAATCCCGTACATCTCTTGGCAGTGAACTGTGCAATTTAAAAAGACTCCATTTACTTCTTTGAATAATGCAAGTATATGAATAAGTTTCACCATCTAGTCCTGCCATTTTCTAGAGATTTTTCTTGGGTTTGCTTTTTTCCTGAGTACTATAAAACACAGGTAAAAAATACTTATAACAAATGTTCTTTGAAAATGTGGGCCTCCTGAGCCTACCCCAAATTTTAAGTAAATAATCACAGATCATAGAATGGTTGGGGTTGGAAGGGACCTTAAAGATTATCTAGTTCCAACCGCCTGCCACAGGCAGGGACACCTTCCACGAGAGTAGGTTGCTCCAAGCCCCATCCAACCTGGCCTTGAACAATGCCAGAGATGGAGCAACCACAGCATCTCTGGGCACCCTGTGCCAGTGCTTCACCACCCTGACAGGGAAGAATTTCTTCTTAATATCTAATATAAATCTACGTACTTTCAGTTTAAAGCCATATACATAACAATAAAATGAACATAATACATAATACAATATTAGTAGTTATATCTGTTTGCTATCATTTCATCCATCACTCATACCATATTCTCTGAAATAGAAAGATTAATATTAGGCATCAGGGGGATTTTGCAGATGAACTAGAATAAAAATATTTAAAATATTTAAAATTTCAAAACAAAACACATATCAATCCTGAACAGACTGCTGCTCATCCGTACTGTGTTTGTTATAGTTGTCCCCAAGGTACTTAAGCAACATCCAGGAAGCATTCTCAACTGACTGCACAGGCAAGACTATAGAAGGCTGCACCCTGTATTGCTTTCTACATGCTTCCAGTGTCATCTCAGCAGGTTTTATACTCTTGAATACTCTTGCATGCCCTGACATAACTGCAGTAGCACCTGAAGCATGTGAACACCCTAGTTTTATGCCTTGAAAATATAGTTTTGTAAGCTGAACCACTTTCTTCCCATTATGTCAGAAACATGAGCAGAAAAGTATGCAAACACACACATATCACCTAAAGCCTCCTAGGTATCACCAAGAGAAGTCATAAGACCAAGCCTACTTTGAACATTAACAACCTATACCTCCTGGTCCAACACTCAGGTCCACGCATTTCTTTAATTTGACAGAATAGACATATAGATGTAAGCTTCAGAAATGTAGTCCAGTTCCAATCTTGAACTTATTTATTTGAGAAATGTATGAGCCAGAATTAAGATTCCATCTTCTTTTGTGCATTAAATATTCACTAACAAAAATGGGTTAAGCACAGGAAAACACATAGATCTGATATTGCTACTGCTCTTGTAGGGCCACTTCAACTACCAAAGCCTTTCACAGCCATCAGGCTGGCACTGCTGGCTCTCTGCCTTTTGCTTCCTATCCTATACTTTGCAGGTAGTTAGAAAGTTCCAAATGAGCTATGGCTTTTGGCAAGTACAAAGCTCTACTCAAAAACTATCTGTGATCACATCTCCTGCATTAGCCACAGTTATCCTTTCTACCATTTGCATATTTAAACAGCAGCTTTCTACCTTGAATGCAGTCTCAAAATATAACTTAAATTAGCTGAAAAACTTATGCATCAGTGTTAGTATCAGCAAATCTTTACAGATCTGTTTTATAAATGTTTTACCCAGAAGACTTCACAAAAGAGTGTTGTTTTCTTCATATGCTGTGCTAGGGCTTACTATGTTTTCCCCAATACCAAACTTTATGAATGGTATCCAGCTGAAAGACAGCTATGAGGCAGAATTGCATTGGGAGCAGGGAAGGGAAGAGGGAGACCAAAAGAGAGACCAGAATTGTTTGGAATTACATCTCCTATCTCCTCTGCTCACCTATAATAAGAAAAAGAATCTCTCTCCAAATCAGCGGGCAGCAGAAGAAATGGTAACTATCACTTGAGATTAACACATATATTGGTAATATTTTTTAAAAGCTTAATTGTTAATCCAGTTTGTATTTTCTTCTGCTGATATCCCTCACCAAAAGAAACAAAACCAACTTTTCTCACAGTAATAAACAACCCTAACACAAAATACTTTGATATACTAGTAAAATAAAACTCAAATGTTCTGTCTAAAAGATGAAAAAGGGCTATGGTAAAACTAGATACTTCTTCAAGGAATATTGTAGAATGCCTTAAGTCTAGAAGTCACTTAAACTACTATACCCATAGCAAATTAGATACAATTAAACTTGCCTATGTGAGGATCATTCAGTCTAGAAAACTTTTCCTGGAAGACTTCCTTCATTTTTTAAGTGGAAAAAAAAGCCACACACAAAGCATTAAAAGTTTTACCAGAAGAAAACAGCAGAATTTTTTTCAAGCAGAGAAAAATATCAAGAGAGCCAAGCTCCCTAGTTTTACCATTCCCATGTGTAACCCTTAAGAAATGCAAAACAAGTCCCTCTCCTGAGAAGTGAGTATGGCCAAAGGACTAAGAAGAGAATCCTACCTGAATTAATTATTCATCAGAGATTATTAATCCATTTTTAAAAGCAAAGATCTGTTCTGGATTAGCATAGTCATATTTATATTTATTCTTTGTATTTTTAAGATGGTTACAATACACAGCGCTTCAGCGCAGTACTATTTAGGACTACCAAATGGAAAATGGAAAAGTAATGGTGGCACTTTCCATAAACACATAAATTAAAGGCAGTCACAGGGTTGGCCTAGAGCTCTCAAGGCTTGCTAAATCCTATATGTCCTTCCAATGAGACCCAAAGTGGTTTATATATTCATTTACAGAATTCTGATTTGCTCACAGATGATAGCAAAATAACTGGAGACAAGCAAATGCTCAACAGCCCATATTTCTGGGCAAACCAGGTAGAAGTTTTTAATGTTCTTTTTTTGTGATGCAGAACAGTTTCTCTGTTGTGTGTTATGCACATCTCCTGCTTTGTGGCAAGCCTACAGGAGTATCTGCTGCTGCTTGAATCATCATTTTCAGGACATAAAAGAGCCAGTTACACCTTTTGTTTAAATTCTAATGAGAATTGCACTATGGAATATGCACTATGGGATGGAAGGACAAGAATTCCCATATCCCTTGAGCAAAATGCAGCTCTTATTAATAGGATTGCTTAGCACTCCCTGAGCATTTTAATGTCCCTGCAGAGTGAAACTCTTATTAAAATTCCTATTGCATTTCAACTGCAAAATAGTGCAGACATAAAACATCTTCTGTTTCCAACTGCTGCACAAGCCACTGTTCTGAAAACATCACCTCTTGGTAGTCTACTATAAGTACATAATGTTTGGAAAACAACACATTTTTCCTTTTCTTAAGCCTTTGTTTCCTGTTTTGGCTTGGGATTTTTTATTTGGTTTGGCATTTCATAACATCTCTGAGGCCTACAAACTTTTCAATACATAAATCTTCCAGCACTCATGTTAGCTCCTTTTTTTTTCTAAAGATGATTAATTATGATAAAACAACCTGGATTTTCATCTAGTACCTTACAGGAATCCTGTAGCAAAATAACAAGGAAAACAACCAAGGCCTGCCTGACTCCTGTGGTTTTGTCACTTGAAAAAAATAGAATGGAGAAAACCACAAATATTTCTACCTCAAAAAAATCCAAACCACTTATCTCAGAATTTCAGAAAAGCCCTATTTTTAATATTTGATAATATGTTCAGGCCTAAATCCGTATCTATATATTTCCAGTATTTACCCCTTTTGACAGGAATAGGTCTAATTTGCTTTAGTAAAAAAAATAAATCTCTAAGATTTGCTATGACAAATGTCATTCTTTTGTCATTGGACTTTGTGATATCTTCTGAATTTCTCAATCTTTTAGAAGGCTGCCTCCATTGTGAAAAGCTATATTTGAATGTCACTGTGTTACCCCATTACTTTTTTGTGCATCTTCAGTTATAGCAGATTTTGTTGTGTTGTTTTTTTTTTTATTTGAAAAAAACACCACCTTATCTCTTCTATTAGTAATTAGGACCAGCAGAATTAAGTAGGTTAATACTCTTTTTTAAAAAACATTCGCACATTTCCTCAGGTCAGTGTAAGAAAGGGCCAGGTAACATGAATGTGATGGACAATGGAGGAAATGAGTTTGTTTAGGAGATGCTGGCAACAGAGAAAATGGTTTTGATCCTCATAATACTGCCAAGAATTAATCTAGGAGAAAGATGCCATTATTTTTGAACTGAAAGCATTCCCTAAAAAAGCTTACAGACAAAATAGCATCCTTGAAGTCCATTTCTAATTGATTTTACTGACTCACCTAAGGTAGTAAAGCAATGCTAAAAATTACTTATCTCACATTTACACTAGCAGCTGAATTTGAAGAGGAAAGGTAAAATCAAAAAACTAGTTAACCTCATCTGCGTTGCAAGGTCAATGAACTCTTAGAAAACATACAGCCTGCAGAAACCTTTTCTGAAGACATCATTTTTCTCTGTTGTAAACTAAAGAACCTGCAGGGTGTTAATAAATTGAGTAGAATAGTACATCTTGCTCTTAATAAGATGTTTGTTCAGAAAACACATTAAAGACTCATTTAAAATGAAGGTGATAATGCATATGTATGGTGTCTTAATAATGAGAAATCACACCATCTTTCTTTTTTTCTTTATCAGCTCCTTCCCTCCACCCCTTTTTCAGAAGCTGCACATTTTTTAAATTAGTTGCCTCACCAATAAGTAAAAAGGTTATTAGATGTCTTTTAACATATTTGATTTTCCAGATGAAATGGAAAGCTTGAAAGATTCAACAATGATTGAAGGTGTTTCTCCACTTTAACAGCTTTTTTGGCAAGTTCACTACCAGGTAAGCACTTCACTTCGCAGATGAGACCTTGCAGTGATTTATATTATAAAGTTACACTCCTACACTGAATGCAAGGATATTAAGAGATAATAAATAACCAAAATCTAAAGACTGAAAAATGTTGCAAAAAAGCTAGCTCCTCTATAGTTACACATTTAAAATCCCTGCTTATAGATAATCTTGATTCCGAATGTAAAGCTACCATTTGCCATCTTCAGCTTCCTAGTTGGTTTAAAATTCCTAAAGTGCGAACATGTATGTATAAAAATAAATAAATAAAGTATTACAAATACAAGTATGTTCAAATGAGTAATCACACTAACACTGGTACTGGGGTTATACTTATGGAGGATTACCTTAGATCTTTCATAATGGAATAAAAGCATGGAAGATCTCTCCTATGGTAACCCAGAATTTAGAGGAAGTTAATGACTTCTAGACTCAAAGACTCACCTGAGAGAGTCTAGGAAGCGGCATATTCATAGTGAATTTCTATATGAAGACAAATCTCTTCTTCCTAATTACAGAGATCCTAGGAAAGTATGGTGAGAGTGTTTTGAATGCTGCATCTGCTGCATCTCCTGTTTTATTTTGAAAAAGCACTATTAAAAACCTTACAGAACTACCTGTTCCTGCAATGTTCACAGGGCATTTTTATGAATCAAAAAAGTATATGTGATTTGATAAGCACCAAATAAACACTGTTAACCCTTAAAATCACTCAATTTTAGTTAATGACTTTCACTTCTATTTCTGCTGCACCTCTCTTCCTATTACTTCCAGTGCACACAGAGCTTTGTCCCCTCAGTTAGAAAGGTGTCAAAGTGCAATCACTGACAGAAAAAAATGTGATTTTATCTTTTTCAGTGAGATTAAGTACCTTTAATTTATACACAAAAGAAAGCTATATGTCACAGAAGAGCAATTGGCATACAGCTTTTCAGAGAATTTTATCCTCCCTAAATCATTCACCATGTGCCTGTCAATTTATATCAATCATTCAGCATTTTTTTTTTCAAATCATAAAGGCTTTAGAAGTGTGAGGCCTTATTCAGAATGAACCAAAGTCAATGCAAGATTTATTTCACTGGGTTTTAGATCAGAGCATTGTGTGAAGATACAGGCAGCTTTGACACTTTGCTCATCTTTAGTGTTGTTAAACTTCCACAGAACTATAGAGTGTATATAACTTTACAGGAAAGGATCCCACACCTACTTTGCACCTGTAGGGACTGTACCCCAGGTCCAAGACAAATCTAAACAATAGCATTTCCCACAGATGCTCTTTGCACACAAAAGTACTATCAGAGTAACAAGACATAGAAGAGCTGTATCCTCTCTCTGATGATTTGAGCTTGTTTTTTTCACAGAGCTTTTCCCTCTTTCAAAGGACAACCCATGTTTACTAAACTGCCTCTTTAGAAGGCAGTAATTAAAGTACTAAAGCTGAAAGCTTGGTGTTTCATTTGTTTCTTTTCCAATTGAGGCTTTTTAGATGCAATGTTTTAGTGTTTTAACATCCACAAAAAATTACAGACAGTCCTGAAAATCTTCAATCTGCAAGACACAGCAAGCACAGAGTGATGCCAACTACTGCTCTTATCTTGCATGTCAGCTCTTGGATCAACTCTTGTGATGCAAGATTTCTTTTATCTAAGTTGTCCTTCTTATCTTCCAGTTCTTTGCTGAGCTACTTTTCACTACAGTTTTGTGAAGACACTATTTCTACTAGGGTAAAAAAAAAAAAAAAAAAAAATCATATTTTCAAAGCAATATTTCCATGACCTTTTGGCTTTACTTTTAAGTGCAGTTGGTACATAAACACCTGTTTACACATTATCCATCATAGCAAATGCTGTCCTTGAAATACTGTGGACCCAGAAAACCATCATTTGCACAGAAGAATATAAGCTGACATTGCTGGTTAAAAGATAAGGCACATTGAAAGTTTTTTTCATGTGGCATTTTAAATTGATAAAGAATTCCTAATAGTCTGGATTTCACTCTTCATATAAATAAGTGGATGCTAACAGGCCATCCATAAAACATTCCTTGTTAAAATACAAATGAGATATTCCTTATGTTTATACATGTGTTAAGTACAATTAATATTGCAACCCAACTGGAAACAAAATTGCTTTAGTTAACCAACCATTGCAAGGCAATCAAATGTGGTATCAAATGTAATTGTGGAAAATCCAGTAAGGGAATAACAGCAATTATTTCATAAAGAATCCTCTCCCTCTTCTTCCAATTCATGTTTTTTCATGCATCTCTGTTCCAGAAAAGTAATTGGACCATCACAAGTGTCAAAACCATCCCCCATTCACTCTGCAGCATACAAGAAAATTCAAACTGACATGGCTCTTTCATTTAGAAATACAGGTTTGTACCTCTGATTTGTAACTGCATTAATCTGAAAACATTTATGTATGTTTCCTTCCTCTAACTGAACATGCAGCTAGGGAATTGGGCAATACTGATGGAGTGGTTAGCAGAGAATGGCATTTCTTTATTTGTCTGATGCTAAGTGCTTTGGATTTGCCTTCATAAATATTCTCCAAAAACTCAATAGCTCTCTAACAGGTAAGTTTTATTTTAAGCTGCAGATGTAAACTATAGTTCAGATATCTTAATTACTTTGTGCTTAATCTGGAAACAGCATGTTATAATCCAATATTAATGATTTTTTTTTTCCTTTTTTACTCAGATGACATTCAGTATTCTTCATTATTCTTAATAACTATTGCTTTGAATAATTTTGTACATTTTAGTAAAATACTTATTGCCAGAATTTTGTTATTTATCAGTGCAAAATAGCAAACTCCATTATGATCTTTATTTCTGTCACTTAGCTAAAAGACAATGTTAAATATATGATACGTTATTAACATTTTACATTTTCATTTCTGCTCTCAACACATTCAATATGCACCTGACAAGCGTTCATATATATTAATTAAAAGAACACATGTAGCTCCCAGTGTCAATCTGTATATTTAGAAAGCTATACAAGGGGACCAAAGGATAGGAATATGAATACTTTATCTAACACCAAATATTCTCTGTTCAGTGAACTGCTGGGTCACAGCTTCCTAGGTTCAAGTTAATATCAATCTGATATTTCTATGTTCATGGTTATTTTAAGTTCTGGTAAACATGAATATAATTTCAGAAAAAAAAAAAATCAATAAAATTTCAAAACTTTGGTTTATTTATTTTTTTTCAACTACTGATCCTGGCAAGATCATAGAGCAGATCCTCCTGGAAACTATACCAAGCCATTTTGAGAACAGGGAGGTGATTTTGAGACAGTCAGCATGGCTCCAGTAAGGGCAAATGGTACCTGGCACAATTGTTGGCCTTCTATCACAGGGTTACAGCACTAGTGGAGAAGGGAAGAGTTACTGATGTCAGCTACCTGGACCTGTGCACATCATTTGGTACTATCCTGAATAACAGCCTTGCCTCTAAAATGGAGATACATGGATTTGCTGAATGAACCTTTGGTAGATCAGGAATTGGTTCAATGGTAGCACTCAAATTGCCGATGGCTTAATGGGGAGATCAATGACGAGTGGATTTTATTAGATGTGGATTTGTGTTTCTATCATAGGTTTAGTCTCAACTCTTTTTAAATAAAAGCAAGTAAATTCTCTCCTTTAGACAATTCTGACAGTCTTTACACGAAATCGTTAGCTGAAATAAGAAAAATGAGGCTGTGGGACCAAATCTGGATCTTAGATTCTTTCCCTGCACTACATAATTCCAGAAGACCATATCCAAGGATACAGAATTTTTATTATACCATGGCATTAACCTGCAAATAAAACCTTTAACAGTCTTTAATGTTTACATGCTTCTTTTGTTGAAAATTATACTCATATTTTGATTGATGTGTTAGAGTAGGAACTCTAGCAGTCTTTTGACTGACACATCCCTTGTAGCTCTGTAGAGACCTTGGTATAATAACCAGCCCTCTTTGTCCTTCCTTTTTTGGATTTATTCCACTGAAGGAAGCCCATATATACTTCCTCAGAAGTAATGTTGGTGATACTTTCTCCTTAAAACTCTATCATAGTATTAGACTGCAATCTGACTGTCAAGGACATTGCTGATCATGAGCTCATTAGAAGCAGAAATAAATTGTCCCAAAGAGTTTCTGTCTGCAGTGACTCATGCAATGCTGCTAGAAGGCCTTTTATCACCCAAAACTAAATCCTTGACAAGAAATAAACCTCATATAGCATGATGTACACCATTCATTATGTGTATCATAATGTGTAAAGTACTATGTGAAGTACTTCACAAATCCTCATCCACAGAAAGTTTTATGGTATTTCTTCTATCTTCCATCACAACTATTAGGAGAATGAATCTTCCAGTGAAAATTAAGTTTATCACAAAGATCTGTGTGCAAACTAATTTGAACAGGCATTTGCTAAAAAGTAGGCCACAACAGAAGAAAGATTACTTCTGGCAAAAATGGAGCAAATTAAATTATAAGAGGCTTAATACATTTATTTGAAATTGAATCGCATAACCTAATGTCAAGGTTATTACACAGTGTGCACTGTTCCCATCCAAATTCAAGTCAGTAAAGCACAAGCTCAGTTTGCAGTTACTTTATTATAAATTCAACAGTTTTTTGTTTGTTTTTTTTTTTTTTTTTAATTCTGGCTGTAGTTTTTTGCCAGAGACACAACATTAATATAAAATCACATTTCAAAATTTGAGATCACTCCATGGTAATGAATTCTGTTAAGATCAGAAGCCTCTCTGGTATGACTAGCTTCTACTGCAAGTAAAAGGCAAAAAGAAAACCAAAAGCTGAGACAGTGTTGATGTGATGCCAGTGTGCTCAGTAAGCAGCAAAATGACTAAAAGGAGCATCTGAGTGTATTCACACTGTTCTGCATTGTGTCCATCAAACTTGGTTTTGTTTTCTATTCAAAACAGAGACAGATCAACAGTAAAGGCTGCTGTCGCATTCTCATTATTGCACCCCTATGGAATATGTGCTCTTTTACCATGTACTAGAAGCTGTGCCTGTACTGAAAGCACACTTAAAAGCAGGCAGGCCATGTCTAGACACTCTTTACACTGCTAAATGTGAGCTGTTCTTGTCTGAATTATTTGGCCTCACTTTTGGTGTTTGGTTTGTTTGGATTTTTTTTTTTTTGTCTCTTTGCAGATGTCCAAGTGTCTGAGAAACACTGGATCAGAAAGGACATTCGCAGTGGCTTTTGCTGGGATAGATTTTATTTTTTTCATAGCAGCTGGCATGGGGCTGTTTTGTATCTGTGCTGAAAGCAGTGCTAATAACACAGGGGTGTTTTAGCTAATGCTGAGCAGTGCTTACAGAGTCAAGGCTTTTCCTGCTCCTCACACCACCCCACCAGTGAGGAGGGTGGGGGTGCACAAGGAATTGGGAGTGCACACAGCTGACCCCAGGGATATTCCACACCATATGGCACCACACTCAGCATAAAAAGATGGGGAAGAAGGAGGAAAGGCGAGACATTTGGAGCGGTGGTGTTTGTCTTCCCCAGTAACTATTACATGCGATGGAGCTCTGCTCTCCTGTAGGTGGCTGAACACCTGCTTGCCTGTGGGAAGCAGTGAATGAATTCTTTATTTTGCTTTGCCTGTGTTCAGCTTTTGCTTTACCTCTTAAACTGTTTCATCTCAATCCGCAAGTGTTCTCACTTTTATTCTTCCAGGTCTCTCCCCATCCCACCGGGGGTTAGTAAGCTGTGTGGGGCTCAGTTGCCAGCTGCAGTTAAACCACAACAATGTTATAGAAAACTATTGTGCATTTAACTGTGCACTGCTATGATTCTAGTGGATGTGCAAACACAATCCAGGTTTGTAGCAGCATCATGTAAAAGCACCACCTGTTTATATTTTCTGAAGAAACAGGGAATAAAGACATAATAAATGATGCTGACACAGCAGGGAACTGTAGTCTAAAATTAACAGGCTTATAATTATGCAGCACAATATTAATTTGGCATGCTCAGTAATAAAGAATTAATGTTAGACATTTTACAATCGTGTCACTTGTTTTTCAGTAAACTCTGAAATGACTGAAAAAGTTCAGTGTTTTACTGGATTAGGGCCTCTTTTATCAGCACTAGGATATCGTAGAGAGGCAGTTAATAACGATGGATTCTAAAACCAGCTTCTGATTCCCAATATAGTCATAGAGTCCTGTTGATAACCAAATCCTTCTATATTAAGGTTTTTTTCCATTTTTTCCTACCATATAAGCAAAAAATAACTTGTAAAATCTTTTCTATGATTCTGTGTTACAGTGCTTGAGGTAGCACACTTTTAACTGATATTAACCACCACTTATATGTCTTCTCTGCAATCCATACTTGTATGTCAAAACCAGATGTCTTCTGTACAGCTCAGATCTACATACCTTTCTCTGTGAAGCTGTTTAAACCACAACACTCCCCTATGAACTTCTGAATTTAAAAGCCCACTTTAGTCTCCAGACACCCAGACTTTGATTCTGTTTACTGAACGAAACCAAATCTCCATTCATAATCAATGACTCCTTCTGTGGTGAGTATATATAAACAGCATGTTTGTAAGACTATACTTAACATTAAAAAAAGGAAAAATGCAAGAAGGTTAAAAGGTGAAAAACATGAAACTTACCCCAAACTCATCCCTCCACTGATGTGATGCTTGGTACTTTTCCGCTTCTTTAGCGAGGCGCTGAAGACCAAAGAGAGAAAGGGTATAAATTTTAGTACGTATTGATTCTTCACTTAGCAAAATCTTTCTTTTTGGTTTTCTTTATATATATATGTATTTCTGTATATAATTTCTATAAATCTATGCTTTTTTTTTATTCACTTTGAAATTATGTATATCTGAGTAAAGATGCACTTTCTTACTTCAAAAATGTTATTTTTTTGTTGGAGAGTAACAGGCATCCTCTTGGAAGGCATTTTTCCTACTTAAATAATTGAAAAGAAAACCAGTTTGTCCTCAGCCCCATGGTAAGCAAAGCACAGTGCACAAGAATGATCCGATGATGCTCTTTCAAATCAATCTCTTGTACAGAGACATACATTGGGTTGGTGACATATCTTTGCAAAAAGCTGTTTGCACACACTCATGAGAAGTTTACTTAATTTCTGCATATAGAAGTTGCCACGTCCTGCATGTTCTCCACCTGAACTGCTCACAGCATCCCCATGCCAGAGGCCTGGAGGCAAGCATCCATCTAAAAAGTAGCGAGCTCCTGTAGAAGTAGCTATCTGGTATGAATATAGTTCATGTAGACTCAAGGCACCTCCTAATTTTTGAGTGACTTGAGTTTATTACTAAGTTATTTATAACCAAACAAAAAAAATTAGCAAGTGTTTCTGGGGAATTGTGGTCACTTTCCAACAGAAATAGCCTGACAATATCTACCAGATAGCTAGGGATGAAAACGCTTTACTGTGTAACAATATGTTCACAGTGAGCCTTATGACCCTCTTAACATTCAGACCAACTCCTACACAAAACGAATTGGTCTAAGTCACATTTTCAGTTGAGTCAACTGTCAGCTCTTGCTAACAACTAAAAGGAGTAGACCAGAAAGTTCACATAAGCTGGAATGGCAGAGATGGTGCTGTCAGAACCTCACCTTAGCCTCCCACCTCTACCTCAGACTGGGGTCAAAAATAGCTAGATTGTGAAGCAAACTCAGAATGCCTATGACCTTTCTGGTGACACAAGGAGAGACTAATTTTTCATCTCTCTCAGAGAAATCATGCCTGCTTACATCTGAGAGATACAAATGTCAGGTCTTGCCTTCCCTGTTTTGACTGAAGAGTCTCTGGAGAACAGCAACAGAGGAGCATCACAATAGCCAGCTGACACCTGACGCATCTCATTCGCCCTCTCATTACAATGAGGGTTTAATCAGGTAACATCTCTCTAGCACTGTGACCCATTGCAGTTCCCTACAGGCTTCTCTAGCAAATATTAAAATGTTGAGATTCATATTTGTATATGTAAGAATATGAGCAGGAATGGTTCTAAAACAAAATCCATATTAGGTTTTAATAACTTTTTACTCCATGTCTCTGTATTTATGCTGTGAAGATGAAAGCTCTGAGATGTTTTCAGTCCTGGTATGAAGCTCTATTTAATATCACCTTAAGTGGAGAAGCAACAAAGCTAACATGTAAGAGAAACATTCTGGCTTACTACAAGATAAATACTTCACCTAATTCAAGGTACTTAACTTCATCCTTATAGGCCCCCTTCAGATATTGGAAGGCTGTGTGGAGACCTCATAGCAGCCTTCCAGTGTCTGAAGGGGGCCCCTAGGAATGCTGAGGAGGGACTTTTCATTAGGGACCATAGTGATAGGACAAGGGGTAATGGGTTAAAACTTAAACAGGGGAAATTTAGATGGGATATAAGGAAGAAGTTCTTTACCATGAAGGTGGTGAGGCATTAGAATGGGCTGCCCAGGGAAGTTGTGAATGCTCCATCCCTGGTGGTGTTCAAGGCCAGGTTGGACAGAGCCTTGGGTGGCATGGTTTAGTGTGAGGTGTCTCTGCCATGGCAGGGGGTTGGAACTAGATGGTCTTACGGTCCTTTCCAACACTAACTATTCGACGATTCTATGATTCTACAGTATTTTTTAAAGCCCTGCAGTCTGCTGGAGAGCAAGGATTCTCAGACGAAGGCACTGAAATTCAGATTACTCCGAACTGAGAAACCATGAAGAGGAAGGGAGGACTGCAAAAGCTAACAAGGTGCTGGAGCATCTATTCTTATGCTTTTGGAGGATGCCTGACAGCTGTGAGATGGCTCTTCTATGTAAGAGATCACAGGGGCTGATACCAGATTCAGCCACTGTGGTTGACACAGTAGCATGTCAGATTTAAGGTGCTTGAATATACCATGATTAAACAAGCATCTGCTTAATAAATATTCCTAGATTCAACAATTATTTCTACCTCTTTTTAAAAAACAAAACAAAACAACACAACTTTTTTAAATGGGCAAGAACTGCTCTCTTCCTTGCTGCTTTCAAAAAGTGTGCAGGGTGCCCACAAGAAAGTATTTTTAACCAGAATTTAAAAGATGTCGAGTTACCTTCCACTAGATTTCCTTAAACCTTTCAATGAGGATAGTTACCTTTAAAGCAAAAGTTATAGGGGAAGATAGATAAGATGCAAGTGTTATTTAGCCCATCAGCCCATGAATGTCTCTTTATTTTTTAAAGGGATTACAAAAGAGATTACACACTCACATAAATAAGAAAAAAAAGAAAGCAAAACTAAAATCCCCAAAGCCCAGCTGCCTGTCAGCCTCAAAACTGTCCATTTTGAAGGTCTTGTCCCCAGGTTCCAAGTCATCTGGAAAGATGGCCTTTGATGTAGCATAGACTGCAAGAAAGACCTGAAGAATCTTTATCTGCTTTGTAAAGATCAGCTCCCTAGAAGACCTATTCATCTTCCAACCTTCATTTTTTGTGCACATCATATCTTTATCTCCTCCTAACCAGCAGAGAATTCTGTCAGCTGATGGCCCAATTACAATTATATTCAGTACAATGAAATAAATCTTCTTTTCATGCTTTTCACTCTGTTTTATCTTGAAAATATTTCACTACCCTTGATATATCAAGCTATTATAGAATGTGTAAGCTTAGAATTATTGACATCAATACCCTTACAAAGCTTTCTAAAATACTAAATCTGTGGATTTTTTAAAGTTATTTTAGAAAGACAAATGCCCAGGGAGAATATATCAATATCAAGTTTAAATACCACAATGTAGACACAATAAAATGAACTTCAAGTCCTGATTTTAAAACACAAGCCAAATATTCAATCCTGTTCTTGCCAGAACAGTGCAAAAGCCACAAAGAATATTGTAAAACTAGCTTTGAAAAAAGTTTTCATATATGTATCTGGAATACAAATATTGTTCTTCTGTAGATTGTTATGAATTGCACATAAAATACGAGAGAGAAATAAGAGGAAAAGATTTGGAAAACTGGGATAAAGTGTCTGAGGTGACAACAGAAGCCTGGTACTGTGATTTCACTACAGCTTTAATACAGACCAACAAAATTTTAAAGAAAAGAAATACATTTACAGTTCTGTAAGCAATTTTTTATTTGCCTTTAAAAGTATTCTGATCACTAACACTGTAGCACACAAGTTTCCAGGAGAATTCATATTTTCCTACCTCAAATAAGAACTGGCTTCCTATGCATTGCTGTATTCCATTATGTAAATACCATCATCTTCAGTATAAATGTAACCAGAATTTTAATACTTACACAGCTTTTAAAAGATGGTGACCAACAGCACAGTTTTGGTTTGTGCTTATCCCTAACCCTACTGAATACACACTATCTCAATATTATAGTATTTTGATATGCACATGGTGTGCATGTAGTCCATCAAGGAGCAGGGAGCTGGACTTAGTGATCCTTATGGGTCCCTTCCAACTTCAGATATTCTATGATTCGAAGATCTGCAGCTTGGTTTTATTACTTGTATTTACACTGCAGAGTTACAGCCTCTCTCCTACTCCAGCATCTGCTGTGCCACATGATGGAAATCTGATATGAGGCCTGTTAATGAGGAAATCTGAAGCATATAAAGTCCCAAACAAAAAGTGTATTTATAATTGCTCTCCTGTATGCAACATAGACTGCATGTGATATATTCTCCAGTTACTCTTTGAAGCCAGTTTCAACCTCATCACATGAGACAGGAAAGGAGTCATAATGAAGAAGAATACGTTAGAGGCCTACTGACACTGTGAAATTTATGAAAACACCCTTCCTATAGATTACTGGCCTAAAATTACACATCATCATAAACAATCAGAAATTAGCTTTTTAAAAAGAAAAAAGGCTGATGTTATTATGCCCTGGAACACAATTCAAAATAACACCTCAAACGCTGTTTTCCACTCCTAACCATTAGCAACAATATAAATTGGTAAGTTTGTGGTTTTTCCCTAATCCAGCTGTAAAGTACAAAATTCAATTTAAGTTAAAAAATAAATAGGAAAATCCATGTTTTGTGCTCTTGTTTAATGCATTTCAAGCCATTTCTGCTCTATTCACATGAACAGTCACTTTATTTCAGACTTATCAGGTTTTTTAAGAAGATGACCTCATTTCCAACACAAGGCTGCCATGTTCATTAAAAAGAAATGCAATGGAAAAGAATTCTTACCACCTACCACATATTCAGAAGACAGAGCTTTAAAGGTTTTCTCTCTGTTAACAACTGCAGTGATAATCATTCTTTATGATTCATGACAATATTTATTCCTATTATTTCATTAAATGAGTGAAGGGAAAGTCAGGCTACTTCTCCATGGAGAAATTTTACCCTTCTAGAGGTTTCTAGAGGTTTCTTAATTCCAAAGCAGAAAACAACAGAACAGAACAGAACAGAACAGAACAGAACAGAACAGAACAGAACAGAACAGAATAGAATAGAATAGAATAGAATAGAATAGAATAGAACAGAACAGAACAGAACAGAACAGAACAGAACAGAACAGAACAGAACAGGCTTGTTTAAGAGTTGAAAGGACCTCAAGATCACCTAGTTC